>JAWZYT010003703.1:5000-66208 GCA_034508575.1 Petrolisthes manimaculis | reverse complement strand
GTGTGTCCCTGCCATGGGTGTGTTCCAACTCTACTACAGACTGCCACTACTACATCACTCACCACTCCTACACCACTCACCACTCCCTGTCCTCACTCCTTTACTACACCACTCACCACTACACCACTCCTCTCTCCTCACTACACCACTACACCACTCCTCTCTCCTCACTACTCCCCTCCCCCTTTGAAGCCAACATAATTATTAGCTCTCCTTCCCCATCCCCCAACCTAACCCCGTAAAAAATAAATATTATCATCCACGACGAAGGTTCTATATTTATCCTTGATGCAGGGAGCCGTTCTGTGATCTCCCAAGTTAATTAAAACCAGATTAAAAGCTCTATAATATAACTATACTCTCCCTCTCTCCTCCTATACCTCCCTCTCTCCTCTATACTCTCCCTCTCTCCCTCCTATACTCTCCCTCTCTCCTCCTATACTCTCCTCTCTCCTCTATACTCTCCCTCTCTCCTCTATACTCTCCCTCTCTCTCTATACTCTCCCTCTCTCCTCATATAGCAAATCTCTTCCACTACTGTCCTACCTATAACATGCCAAAGTTCGTATAATATAATCCTCGCTTGCTAACACAATAATATCAACATAATTATCATAACACAATTATTTTTTCCTATGTAAGTTGTCTTCCCTGAATCCTCGCTTGCTAACACAATCACAGGGTCTTTAAAACACTTTCCTATGTCATTCCTAGTTAATTTACTTCTGCAGTTCACACACGCATGCACTCACACAGGCCGAAGCACACACACACACACACACACACGCACACACACACACACACACACACACCAAAAAAGCACAAGTACACACACACACACCAAGGTAATAGTACACACACACACACACACACACACCACACACACACGCACACACTAAAGGCACAAGTACACACACACACACACAACACACACACACACACCAGGCTGACTGAGAAGGAGATTACCAAGGGGCTTCACAACTCAGTAGCTTCCTCCACTCTTATCCTTTCTCATCCTTTACTTTCATTTCTTACTCTTTCCTTTACTTCGGCCCTTTTCCGTAAATCTAGTCTTATTCTAATGTCTTCTCCTCCTCCTCCTCCTCCTCCTCCTCTTCCTCCTTCTCCTCCTCCTTCTATTACTCCTCTTCTTCCTCCTTCTCCTTCTTCCCCTCCTCTCCTCCTCCTCTTCCTTCTTCTCTCCTCCTTCTGTTACTCCTTTTTTCTTCCTCCTTTATCCTTCTTTTACTCTTCTTCTTAATCCTCCTTCTCTCCTCTTCCACTTCCTCCTTCTCCTTCTTTTACTCTTCTTCTTCCTCCTTCTTCTTTTACCCTCTTCTTCTCCCTCTTCCTCTTCCTTCCATCTGTTACTCTTTCCTTTCCTTTTCCATTTTCTACTTCACGTAAGTCTGGTTTTTATTCCAATTTCTTCCTCCTCCTCCTCCTCCTCCCTTCTTCTTCCTATTCCTCTTCCTCTTTCCTCCTCCTCCTCTTCCTCTTCCTCCTCCTTTTCATTATTTTATTTATCTTTATTTTTCTTTTCCCCTTTATTTCCACGTTTGTACTGGAATAAAAGAGATAAAGAGGAAGACCAATAAAGGAGGAGAAGAAGATAGAAAAATAAAAGAGATAAAAAAAAGATAAATGAAGGAGGAGAGAGAGATAAAAGAATAAAGGAGAGGAAAGAGAAAAACGAGATACAAGATGGAAGGCAAATGAGTTGAGAAGGGAGATAAGGAGAAAAAGAGATAACACGCGAAGATATATGTAGCTAAAGAGAGAGAGAGAGAAAGAGAGGAAGAGAAAAAGGAGAAGGAGTGAGTGGAGAATGTTTTATGGTCATTTGCACGGACATTATCAGAGTCCACACACACACACACACACACGCACACACACACACACACACACAGTCGCTACACACACACACACACACTACCATCACCACAGCGACGTTAACACACACACACACACAACATTACCCTCACCACACAGTCGCTACACACACACACACACACACACATTGCCATCACCATAGAGACGTTAACACACACACACACACACACACACACACACACACACACACACACACATTGCCTTCACCACAGAGACGATAGAAGACGAGAACTTGACGACTGAAAATTAATGTTTTATATACACCACTTCCTGACCCAACTTATTCCTCTTTCATGTATCATCAAAAACATATTATTTAAAGCTTCGATATTTGAAGTTTTATTTGTTCACTGAGGATACATTTTTTTTTTTTTTTTTTTTTTGTTATATCACGGTAATGGCAATGGAAAAAAAATAATATATAATTTCATTGGGAAGGACTGATTTTTTACGTACTGTACCCATATCAAATCAACAATGTTTTCTAATAATTATCTTCAGTATAGAGACAATCTATAGCCTATAATTATCAATACTTATCTATCATTTTAGTGTCGTATTATGTATAACGTTCCCTATCTAGTTTCTCGTTTACGTCAAAGATATAATAATAATCGTAAAAGTCACATCACGAGGTATATCACTACTCTTCTTAGCTTCGCGTTTCTTCTTAGTTTCTCGTTTACGTTAAAGATATAATAATAATCGTAAGAGTCACATCACGAGGTATATCACTACTCTTCTTAGCTTCGCGTTTCTTCTTAGTTTCTCGTTTACGTTAAAGATATAATAATAATCGTAAGAGTCACATCACGAGGTATATCACTACTCTTTTTAGCTCTTCTTAGTCTGGTGTAAAGGTGAAATTTTGTTGTTTATAGAGTGAATTGGAAGGTCTCTGCTGATTCCTCCAACTTTTAAGCCAGGAAACAAACACTCTGAGTGGTATTGATATAGTAAATCTGTTTCCTGGCATAGTTTTGGAGAAATCAGAGACCTTCAAATTCACCAACCAAAAAAAAATCTCCCCTATTTTTTTTATTTTTTTTATGCTTATTTTTTGATGCTTACTATTTTTCTTGATAATATTATTTCGAGAACATATTTTTCGATCGTTTTATCTTTGGGAGTTTCACTGTACTGTACGTACATATATAATTATTTAAACTTGATTTCAGAAATATACTGGAGTTGTTATGTAGAAAATTAATTGCCTTTTGTTGTTATTTTCGGATCTATACGTATATAGTGGGAATTGTCTCGTGTTGTTGTTGTTGTTGTTGTTGTTTGTCCTGGTGTTGGTTGCAGTTACTGTGGCTGGTGAAGGAGTGGCAATTTCAGAGTGGGAAAAACAAACTCGCGGTCAATTAATACGTCAGTTATATTGAGAAGGCTTCAGTCTCTCTCTCTCTCTCTCTCTCTTCTCTCTCTCTCTCTCTCTTCTCTCTCTCTCTCTCTCTCTCTCTCAAGTATCTTCACACACATCCTAGTTTTTTTACCTCTTCTTAAAACAATAATAATAATAATAAATATTATTATTATTATTATAATAATAATAGTAATAATAATAATTATTATTATTATTATTATTATTATTATTATTATTATAACATTCCTCCATCTCTTTTCCCTCATAAAGTTCTGAATGTATCCCTCTGTTTTATTCTCTTTTCCCTCCGGTTGGTTCAATCTCGTACACACACACACACACAACACACACACACCACACACACACACACACTTCCTCAGACTTTGAACGGCCACCAATCTTTCCACAAACAACTAACCATCAATCGCTCTGGCCAACATTTCAGCCCTTGCAGTTCAGTACCAGAGAGATATATTTACAGGGGGGAACTAAATCTGAAAGCAAAAGGCAATCTAGTGTTTGTGATCGTACCAATATAGGCTATATATGTTGAGCTGCTGCAGTGTGTTTATTCTGTGTGTGTGTGTGTGTGTGTGTGTATGTGGTGTGTGTGTTTCGCTTTCTTTTAATTTATTTTGGTATGTTCAGTCGCAATCCTTTCCCTCTCCCCATCCTCACGGGTAATTTGTATATACAGTACAATGCAACACACACACACACACACACACACACACACACTATGCCTCACGTATCCAAACAAACATTACATATATACACACACACACACACACACTACCGCCCCTGCACATATCCAAACAGTCTATTTGTATACACACACATATACACACACACACTTTACGACACGAAAAGACACAACACACTCCAACTTTGAAAAAAAAAAAAAATGTGGTGGAATCTTCAACCACTTTATGGGAAACTATAATGTTGGTATATTATTATCTGGAGAAACTGATTCCTCCAAAGTTTTCCCCAGTAGCAGCAAGAGCAGGCCACCATTATTATGTTTGTTCATTTGGTCTTGTTTCCCGGCATACTTTGGAGGAATCAAGGCGCCCTAATGTATACCAAACCTATGCTATCCCCTTATTAAGGACCCTGTGATCGTGTATGAAATTTGAAGGCTTCTGATTCCTCCTGACTATGCCATGAAACAAGCTCCTTCCGTATAGGTGGAGTTTCACGGCCAATGTTTGAAGAATTATCTAACCTCCAATTTTCTGACAACATCACAGGGGTTTCTTAAATCGGCCACGTCCTAAATTTATCGTAGGTGGTGTGAGGTTCACTGAGACTGGGTAAACAAGATGAGCCCTCGGTGGGTCGAACACTTGGCTGGGATGGAGGAACGGGAGTAAATATCACACACCACACACACACACAAACACACACTCGCTGGGAAAAACATACAGACAGATAGACCTACAGCTAAAGTAACAAACATGGTGTCACAGTAGAGTAGGGTAAAGTAGAGTAGTACACACACACACACACACACACAGCTAAAGTAACAAATACGCTGTCACAGTAACTTAAGTATGGTGTGTGTGTGTGTGTGTGTATGTGTGTGTGTGTGAGAGAGAGAGAGAGAGAGAGAGAGAGAGAGAGAGAGAGAGAGAGAGAGAGAGAGAGAGAGAGAGAGAGAGAGAGAGAGAGAGAGAGAGAGAGAGAGAGAGAGAGTATGCTACTCAATTTTCGTCACACAATTTTCGACACACAATTTCGTCACAATTTTTGTCACACAATTTTCGTCACCCTTACTCTACACACACACACACACACACACATAAAACGACATCAAGTGAGACACAAAAGTTGTATATCAGTCCTTTAACAAACTAATCCCAAAACTCATTCACTTCCAGGATTGACAAATAAAAAGATACCAAATAAAATTGAACGAATCACGACTGACTACCGAACACCACCTGGATCGTTCAGGGGTCATAATAAAAAAATATATAAATGAACAAATGGCAAAAAAAAAATCCGAACCCAAATAATTTCGACTGGTGGTAATTATTGACGAGTGGTTACGGGTGAAAAGAGACAACATTTTCCTACTACACACTTAATGGTTAATTGGGATCACTTTTAAATGAAGTAATACACTATTTATTATGGTACGAGTATGTTGGAGTATATACCTTGATGACACCAAAACACCAACGTACAGTCGGTAGCATAAGTTCGCTTCATTTCCGCCTGCGTATGTATTAGCTAGAGTGATGTTGTAATACAATTTTAATGCAGAGATGTGTACAGATATAGTTCTCATATGGTAAATTACGTATGTTGTTGGAATAAAAACTGGTTCAGAATGCATCAATTTTGTCATATTAGCATTATTAAACTAATGCGATAGACGTGAATTTATGCTGCCGACTGTACGTTAGGAAACAGGAACATGGAGTATATATATATATAATGGTATCATGTTGTTTGGTTTGCAATAGTTTGAAGGAATTAGTGGCTTCTGATTTTTTTTAGGTTTCCACCATGCAGCAACACACACTGTACTGTAGCGGCAACCTACAGTACTACATAATTTTTATATACAGAGTTACATAAAACCATTTGATTACCGAGAGGATGGACGAAATTCAAGTCTATTTCACCCGTCTCTAAATTTTACAGGTTCCTTATTAGTACCAATGGTGGATGTCTGTTTTGTGGCACAGGTAGGAGGAATCAGTAGCCTTACAATAAAATAAATTAATAATAATACAAAATAAAAATCCCCTAAAGTACGAATTTATGTAACGAGCGGTGCAGGCTCTCTCTCTCTCTCTCTCTCTCTCTCTCTCTCTCTCTCTCTCTCTCTCTCTCCTCTCTCTCTCTCTCTCTCTCTCTCTCTCTCTCTCCTTGGAAAAGGCGGAGGGAAAACTTCATAGAATTAGCCGAGTCGTCTGAACCTGAACAAGTTCCTTTACACATTTTTTCTTTTCGGTGTCTCTCGAAATTTTCTTCCAGGTTATACGTTCGTGGTTGTATGTATCTAGATGCTCTTAGAAAAAAAGTAATGGGGTTTATAATTGAGGAGTTCTAAAATAAAGGCAGTGTTTGTCTGTGTGTCTAACAGTGACGCAACCATATATGTTATGCTATACTATATTAAAAAAAATATTTAATATCTTAATAATGCCTAACTCTGTACACACACACACACACGGAGCATGAAAACATGATCCTGCGAAAAATGTATTGATAAACTGGTTAAGAAAATTCTAGAGGAGTAGTGTGTGAGGGTGAATGAAACTAACCACAACAACACCACCAAAACAGTCACTTGTCTCATCACTGTTTGGGGAAGGGTTGGGAGAAGAGGAAAGGGAGGGGAGGAATCATGAGGGGAGGGAAGATGGAAGGATGGGAGGGGAGATGGAGGAATGGGGGAGGGAAGATGAGGAAAGGGAGAGGAGGAAAGATGAAAGGATGGGAGGGGAGATGGAGGAATGGGAGAGGAGGAAAGATGAAGGGATGGAAGAGGAAAGAATGGGAGGGGAGATGGAGGAATCATGAGGGGAGGGAAGAGGAAAGAATGGGAGGGGAGATGGAGGAATGAGGGAGGGAAGAGGAAAGCATGGGAGGGGAGATGGAGGAATGGGGGAGGAAAGATGAAAGCATGGGAGAGGAGATGGAGGTGAAGGGAGGGTGGGAACAATATAAATTAAGGGCACCAAAATTTCTACACAAACTAACTACATCTCCAGTCCTTTATATTTGTCTCCCTTGAGGGGCCTGTGTGATGAAGGAGGTAAATTATTCGAAGTTTCTCATTCCCTCAAAGTCCAAACTCTACCGACAAATGAACGACCATGCCATAGGCTATATAGAATACTTAGGCAATTTGTTTCCAGGTATGTACAGTCGCGACACATAGTTCTTGATCAGAATTCCCCTTACATTATAATTATGATCGATTGCCCTGATAGGTTACATTTTATTCATTGTTGTTGGTAATGAGATCAAATTACAACACTAATAAAACCCTGATATCACAACACACTGAACACGTAACTATAGTCTGTTCAAAACTTGTGTTCCGCTGGCCTCTTATGCTTAGATAGATAGAAATAGGTAGATAGATAGATAGACAGATAAGAGATAGATAGAAACAGAGACAGATAGAGATAGATAGAAAGATAGAAATAGAAATAGATATAGATAGAAAGATATAGATAGAAATAGAGACAGATAGATAGAGGAAAATGGAACACAAATTTTGAACAGAGTATAGTTATATAATTATAGTCAGTAATATTACCTACTAACCTATACCCACAATAAAATAATGGTACTATACATCATATCAAACAGTTATATAATTATAGTGTAAGGCTAATAATATATCAGTTATATTATCTATTAACCTATACCCACAATAAAATAATGGTAGGCCTACTATACACCACATTAAACAGTTGTATATATATGTAGTGTAAAAGTGACCAAAATGTCTGTCTGTGTCCAATTTTATTTGTCCCTACAAGCGTACTGTATATTTCCCTTGGCAAATCCTCTTCTCCCTCCCCTTCAGTATATCCTCCCCCTCCTCCCCTTCAGTATATCCTCCCCTTCCTCCCCTTCAGTATATCCCCGTGAACATATCTCCCAGCCCGTGTTCCAGCCCTCACACACACACACACACACACACACACAGTACACAATCCAAATCTCTCGACAAGCGCGTACATCACACACAATATTTCTTCCTTCCTTCCGTCCTGCGGGAAACACACACACTCCGAGTTTAGTCACACGTATACAGTCGGCTGCAAAAAATGTTGTCGTCTCACTCTGTTTATTTAGAAGGATAACATAAAGGCTAATTATTGAACAGTACCATCTTCTCTCTCATCTTTGCCAACACTAATAAGAACTTCCCAACACCACCACCACTATTTCTATCTATCTATATCTATCTATCTATCTATCTATCCATCTCTATTTGTATCTATCTATATCTATCTATCTATCTATATCTATCTATCTATCTATCCATCTCTATTTCTATCTATCTATATCTATCTATATCTATCTATCTATCCATCTCTATTTCTATCTTCTATATCTATCTATCTATTTCTATCCATCTATCTATCTATCTATCTATTTCTATCTATCTAAGCATAAGAGGCAAATGGAACACAAATTTTGAACAGAGTCTAGGTAAGCAGTAAGTCTCAGATTAATTCCTCCTCGACATTTGCCAGCTTGTAATGTGAAAAATAAAAATAATAAATAATAAATAATAAATAATAATATTCAGATCAGAGTATCCACCACCAAGGCCATACTATCCTGTGTGTGTGTGTGTGTTTATTATAATGCGTTCTCATCTCATTTAGTTCTTTTTTCTCTCCTTTACTTCCCTATATCTTCTTATTCCTGTTCTTCCTTGTTCTACTATTCTCGCTGTTTTATATATACACTCAATTTCCTCTCTTCTTCTTCTTCTCCTCTCCCTCCACCCTCTCTCCTCCTCTTACTCCTGCTCCTCCTCCTCCTCCTCCTCCTCCTCCTCCTCCTCTTCTTCTTTCTACCCTTCCCCTCCCCCTCCCCCTCCCTTGTAAAAAGGACCCAACTCGACCCGACTGCGGAGACTTAACATGGCGCCGTATTTGCACTTCATCTCCCCCAGCGTGTGTGTGTGTGTGTAGGTGTGTGTGTGTATGTGTGTGTGTGTGTGTGTGTGGGTGTGTGTGTATGTGTGTGTGTGGATGTGTGTGCTTGTGTGGGTGAATGTGTGTGGATGTGTGTGTGTGTGTGGGTGGGTGTGTGGGTGTGCATGTGTGTGGGTGTGTGTGCATGTGTGTGTGGGTGGATATGTGCATGTGTGTGTGGGTGGATGTGTGTGCATGTGTGTGTGTGTGTGTGTGTTGAGTGAGGGGGGCATGAAACTTTCCAGAGAGAAATATTTATGCTCTTCTCAAGTTTTGCTTGGTGGAGATGGTCGACAAATGAGGCGGGGATGTGGACCTTTAAATCGACAGGCAGGCAGGCAGACAGTCGAGTGAGAGAGAGTGAGAGAGTGAAGGAGGACTGTCATACTGTTTATTGGCACACCTACTAACACCATAAGAGAGAGAGAGAGAGAGAGAGAGAGAGAGAGAGAGAGAGAGAGAGAGAGAGAGAGAGAGAGAGAGAGAGAGTGAGAGTTAGAGAGAGTGAGAGTAAAGGAGGACTGTCATACTGTTTATTGGCACACCTACTAACACCATAAGAGAGAGAGAGAGAGAGAGAGAGAGAGAGAGAAAGAGAGAGAGTTAGAGAGAGTGAGAGTAAAGGAGGACTGTCACCCTGTTTATTGGCACACCTACTAACACCATAAGAAAGAGAGAGAGAGAGAGAGAGAGAGAGAGAGAGAGAGAGAGAGAGAGAGAGAGAGAGAGTTAGAGAGAGAGACTGACGAGATCTGATGTTTACATGCCTTTCCATATCTTTATCCACTCTCTCTTGTTTTAATTTGGGGACAAAGGGGACATGGGAGAGATTGGACAAGGTAAGAAGGACGTGATAAGTGTAAAAGACACAGAGGATAAAGATTAGGATAAAGATAAAGATAAGATAAAGAAAAAGTGTAAAGGAAGGAGGAAGGGTTTATTTAAAAGGGCATAGAGAAAGAAGTGTAAGATAAAGAAGTGTTAGATAAGAAAGAAGTGTGAGATAAGAAAGAAGTGTATGATAAGAAAGAAGTGTAAGATAAGAAAGAAATGTAAGATAAGAAAGAAGTGTAAGATAAGAAAGAAGCGTTAGATAAGAAAGAAGTGTAAGATAAGAAAGAAGTGTAAGATAAGAAAGAAGTGTATGATAAGAAAGAAGCGTAAGATAGGAAAGAAGCGTTAGATAAGAAAGAAGTATATGATAAGAAAGAAGTGTGAGATAAGAAAGAAGCGTTAGATAAGAAAGAAGTGTAAGATAAGAAAGAAGCGTTAGATAAGAAAGAAGCGTTAAATAAGGAAGAAGTGTAAGATAAGAAAGAAGTGTAAGATAAAAAAGAAGCGTTAGATAAGAAAGAAGTGTAAGATAAGAAAGAAGTGTAAGATAAAAAAGAAGCGTTAGATAAGAAAGAAGCGTTAGATAAGAAAGAAGTATATGATAAGAAAGAAGTGTAAGATAAGAAAGAAGTGTAAGATAAGAAAGAAGTGTAAGATAAGAAAGAAGTGTAAAATAAGAAAGAAGTGTAAGATAAGAAAGAAGTGTAAGATAAGAAAGAAATGTAAGATAAGAAAGAAGTGAATGTGGATGACGACACACTAAAGGAAAAATACCGTACATATATCAGAAGAAGAAAACTTAAGTGAATGGCAAGAGAGGAAAGAAAGACTGATAAGGAAGATTCGAGTGATAGAGAGTGAAGGGTTGGCTCTCCATTACCTCCTTATATATCCTACCCTAAGGATCTAAGTAGGTGCTCAAAGGAAAACCAAGAGGACCAACCAATCTTATAATTTTGAAGAGCTAATGGAATTCTGTTACACGTCTCTTGCTAAAACGTACCATGTCTTTTTTATCATTTTATTCACTTATTTTTGTTTATATTTACACTTTCATCACAGTATATTTATGTCCATTACTCACCTGATTTTCATTTTTTTCTTTTTTTTTCAAGTTCTATCATTTACCACTGTGCTAGCCAGAAGCTTTTCCATCCCTACTGACTTGACCTACTTCTCATCTCTACCTGCCAAAACAGTGCCACCTTCCTATCCCTAAGACAGTGCCTCCTTCCTATCCTTAAAACAGTGCCACCTTCCTATCCTTAAAACAGTGCCACCTTCCTCTCCTTAAAACAGTTCCACCTTCCTCTCCTTAAAACAGTGCCACCTTCCTCTCCTTAAAACAGTGCCATCTTCCTATCCTTAAAACAGTGCCACCTTCCTCTCCTTAAAACAGTGCCACTTTCCTATCCTTAAAACAGTGCCACTTTCCTATCCTTAAAACAGTGCCACTTTCCTCTCCTTAAAACAGTGCCACCTTCCTCTCCTTAAAACAGTGCCACCTTCCCATCCCTTCCAACATTGGCACCTCGCTCTCTCTCTCTCTCTCTCTCTCTCTCTCTCTCTCTCTCTCTCTCTCTCTCTCTCTCTCTCTCTCCATTGATCACTTCACCAAACCCTCACCTATTCATCTGCAGCGCTATTAATCCACCAACACTCAACACCCACTCATACACCCACTCACAGCATCATTAATTCACTCACCACTCACGAACTACTTACAGCATCATTAACTCACTCACCACTTAATTAAGAACCACTCACTAGTCTCCATCACTCATCCACTCACTCACAGCATCATTAACTCACTCACCACTTAATTAAGAACCACTCACTAGTCTCCATCACTCATCCACTCACTCACAGCATCATTAACTCACTCACCACTTAATTAAGAACCACTCACCAGTCTCCATCACTCACCCACTCACTCACAGCATCATTAATTCACTCACCACTTACGTACAGTAAAGTCATGGTCTAATGTACTGCAACCTGGTGAATAAAAGCGAGCTATTTGAGTTAATTTTATGAACCAAAATTGCACACACCAACAGCTATAGTTTCAGATCATTTTTCGAAGCCATCTCATTGGAAGGTGTTGCAGTACATTAGACCATGACTGTACATACATGCATAAAACCCAATCACTTACTCATTCATTCACATCATTAACTCACTCCAATCATCAGTTTCCACCACTAACTCACCTACTCACTCACTCACTGACTCACTCACTCATTTATAACCTGCCGTTCCCTCCAATTACTCACCGCTTCGATCACACATTAACATCGTCCACTAACCATCCTTAAATTCATCCCACCATTCATCATTAACTAGTAGCAATACATACAGTTGGCTCCACTTCCGCGTTTACCACTTTGCGTTGCCAATGTCGATCCACCCGTAATCTGAATCCCGAACCACGCGTGATCATGATGTGAACCGAGTAAGATGGAACAGGGGGTTGAGTTGGAGAGGGAAAGCTAAATTTAATAATGATCGAGTATAAGTTACACCCGTAGTTTTAAAACATTTGAGGGCCCTTACTGGAGCTCTATGAACCCTCCAAACTACTCCAGGCAACAGATTCCCTATTCGAAACATTGAAGCGTTTTGTGGCCTGGATTATTTGGAGGGTTCATAGAGCTCCAGTAAGGGCCCTCAAATGTTTTAAAAACTACGGATGTTACTAATTACTGGAATGGGAAAGAGTGATTATAGTAAGCACCTGAAGGTATTGAGTTTTCGTCTGTTATATACAGGAAATTCACCTGTATATAACGCTACATTCCAAGGGATTTGCTATATATTGCAAAATGAATACAGAATTTATGGAGAAGACTAGCGAGGAACAGTGACCCCATATGAAAATGGGAACCAGCTGCAGAAGAAGAAGAAGAAGAATACAGAATGGGATGGAGAATAATATATAACCCGTAAAAGTTGTGTTCGTACACCACCGATTCACCAATACAATGTTTTGTTGTTATTGCTAATTTTATTATATTGACAGTTGTAGTATTGTACGTGAGTATTATCTGGGGACGATAAACGGTTTAATAAATTCTTACCGATATAAATATATCTTGTCACTATTGCAACGTGAAAATTCACACACGGCTTTACCAATTAAACACACAATTATTCACATGCACACACTCTGTTACCCCAACACACACACACACACACACACCCATACACACAAACATACTACTATCTGCAAGTCCACTGATGGGTTGATTAAGGTGGGTTAATGACTGCCATTTGAGCCACTCCACCACAACAATGGTGTTTATTAGCTCTGCCATCCCACCCTACACCACCATGCTGGCTCACCATTATAGTACACTCGTGATACATCATTTCTGACTAGAGTGTGAGGAACAGAAAGCTTTGAATCGCCTGGTATTGGAGGAGGACTTTCCGTGTGACGAGTATAATAATCACTATGACACTATAGGCCTAAATAGTGTTAAGTATTCGCCAAAGTTATACATAAGACAATGTAATGTACTATGTTATCTGTCTGATAGGTGAGGGCCAAATACCATTTTGTTTTTAGCTATTATAGGCCTACAGTTCTTTTGGTTTGCCTATTTTAATCAATTTCCCTATCTATATTACCCTAGTGTAGTTGTCAAGTTTAAATCTATTTTAATTTATTAATCCTTTTCCGGCATAAACAAAGTTAAGATCGTTATAATCAGTTATGAGTCAAAGGTCAGGGATATTTTTTATATATACCTTTCTCTCTGCTGATGTTGAAGCTTCCATCACCCCTGGTACAGGGTACAGAAGTTCTCCTGCAACTTTATTAACAAGGGTCTCTTTCGTGTGTGTGAGTGTTGCTGTGAGTGAGTGAGGATGGAGAGACACTCTAACACTTAGACCAGATGTGACAGAGTTAGAAAGCATATGGACCTTTACACTTTGTGCAAAGTGTCTCCAATTGCCACTATTCAGGAATAAAGTTTAAGGCAATATCTTCCACTCCACTCTCCTTAATAAAGTTCTGAACATTTCGTCTATCCAGCCAGTTTTGTAACCCTTTCACAACTCAAATAATTTATCTCTCTCACTCTCATTCTCTGTCTCTGTCTCTCTCTCTCTCTCTCTCTCTCTCTCTCTCTCTCTCTCTCTCTCTCTCATTATTCTGACCCACTGTTGAAAAAAAGTGTAATTAATGATGCCGTTTGGACGCCGCGTTGGCACATCCTTAGTCACAGGTCCCGTTAAGTGCTTTTAGTCTACAGTACACAGGTATGGTTTTAAGTTTATCCCATTTGGTTTCCTCTGAGTGCCTTCTTTTGTAATGAAAGTGTGTGGATATTCACTGACGCCGAACACCAATCAATAACTCCCTACCAACTTATACAATATTAAACATTCTCACACTCTTTTACTTGAATATTTTTCTGGAGAAATATAGGGAATAACGTCTTATATATATTACAATACACTTCATTACCATTTACTCGTGCAAGAATAATAAAGGAAGTGTAAGAAGATATCCAGACTCAATTCGTACCTACTGTATACCCTTCCACCTATTTTGGATAATTTCTGTAAAAAAACCTTCCCCACTTACCTGAGCAATGTTACAGAATCCTTACCATCTCTTCTTGTACAGTCGTAACCTGAAAAAAAAAGTTATTATGTGAAAAATACTGTGAACTGCAATTTTTCGGGGTAGGGGTGTGGGTGGGGGGGGCGTGGGGTAGGGGTGGGGGCGTGGGGTAGGGGTGGGGGCGTGGGGTAGGGGTGGGGGCGGGGGCGTGGGGGGGGCGGGGTGAGCGAAGCGAGCAGCGCCGCAGGCAAAAGCACCCACGGCGTAGCCGTGGCTGACGAAGCCAGTGCTTGTATAAAAAAAAAATATATAAAAAAAAAATTATATAAATTTTTTTTTATAAAAAAAATATTTTATATAAAAAAAAATTATATAAATTTTTTTTATGTAAAAAATGTTTATGTAAAAAAATTTTATATAATTTTTTTTTATATAAAAAAAAAATTATATAAAAAAATACTCTTGTACTCTACTTGGCCCTCCCTTCCTTGCACTACTCTACTTGTACAGGGAGGGTGGACCAAGTATAGTACAACCTCGCTCAATACAATACAATACAATAGTCCAGAAACTTTTTCCAATATAAACAAATGGCTTCGAAATATTTCCAGGATAATACAATGTCAATTAATGAAATGAAATACATATAATATTTTCCAAAGTAAGATTATTTATTATTTATCATTTATCTATGAAATATATATAATATTTTCAAAGTAAGATCATTTATTATTTATCATTTATTCATGAAGCATATATAATATTTTACAAAGTAAGATTGTTCATTATCTATCATTTATTCATTCATTCATTCATTCATTCTCAATCAGGAGAGTATAGTGGTCGAAGTTTGTTTGGGGATGTGGATGTTGGGATGTTTGTCTATTCGTTTGGGTTTGGAGATCACGACAGTCTTGGTAAATTTGGATCATATGAATCCTAAAAACTTTTCCATGGAACAGGCCACCCTTATTTTTGTTGTTCATCTGGTCCTGTTTCCTGGTATACTTTGGAGGAATCACGGCGCTCCAATCTGTCAAAAGTATACCATGCCCTTAAGGTAATAATTGAAGGACTCATTTACCTCCAATTATCTGACTACATCACATAGTGTCTTAATCACATGTGATATAGTCAGAAAATTGGAGATAAACGAGTCCTTCATATATTGCCACGAAACACAACCTATATGGAAGAAGCTTGTTTCGTGGCATAGTCAGGAGGAATCAGAAGTACCAAATTCTTATACACGTTCACATGGTCCTTAATTAACGCATCCGTCGTCATGGATCGGACCAACTCTTCTGTTGGACTCACTCCGGTCGTCTGATTTCTATCTGCATCTGTTGTATTGTTTTCTTCCATTCTAGCTGCTTTTTTTACTTCCTGCTGCTGCTTGCTACATTGTTTGGTTTACCTTTTGGTCTTCTTTCTGACCTGCTGCTGCTGCTCTTTTTTTGATCCACTCCGGTCTCTTTTCTTACTACTTGCAGCTGTTTTGTTCTGTTTTATTACGGTCTCCTTCCTGGCCCTCATTTCACAATACTGCTTAAAGTACTGTGTAGTGACAAAACGACGGTCTAAGAATGCAACCAACACCAATACTCGAGCGTCAACCAGGGCATTAACTACACTCTTAACACTGTAGGTACTCTCTCTAAACCTCTCCTTGAGTTGGGTCATGGAGGCCCCTTGCTCTTTGAGGGAACTAATGTAATGGTATATATCCCTTGCCGTATCCCTCATGTCTTGACTCTTACCCTCCGATGACCATTCCTCCAGCACCTCCACAATGGTCTTACAGGAGGTCAACGTTAAGTCTCTCTTGCGCATGCTTGGAAGTCTCATCCTGGGGTCCGGCAGCGAAGGTGTGTTCTGCAGGGAGTTGTCACCTCTATTCATTACACGTTGGTTTGTTGGTGAGCATCTGTTTTGACTACAATTTACTATCTGATGTTGTTGTGGTGTTGTCTGGCTATCACTTCTGTTCACTATCTGATGTTGTTGTGGTGTTGTCTGGCTATCACTTCTGTTCACTATCTGACGTTGATGTGTTGATGTTGTTGAACTTTCACTACTTGTGTCTACTTGGTGTTGATGTGGTGTAGTTTTGTTTTCACTTCTGTTCACTATCTGAGGTTTACATGGTAGAGTTCTATTCAGGGTATGATGTTGTCGTGATGGAGTTCTGTTCACGGTATGATGATGGTGGGATATAGTTTTATTTTCACTTTTGTTCAAATTCTGATCTTGTTGTTGTTGTGGTTGTTGTTGTAGTTGTGGTTGTTGTGGTTGTTGTTGTTGTTGTGGTTGGGATTTAAGACGGCAGGTGACTTTAAAAGGATTAATATCGACCAAACCTCGTGCAGAGTGAATCTTGGCCCTGTCTGAGGCGTTGGAGACTACCTGGTTTGTGTTCATCAAGTTGCCCAGACGGGAACTTGAGAGCTGACTTTTTCTGCTGTCCGTCTGTCTTTTTTGGCCCTTAACACTTTCCCTTTCATCCCTTTGAGTGTCTTCGCCTTCCTGGAGATCCGGATTATCAATACCACCATCCTCCTCATGACGTATTGTGAGAACCTGCTCTGGGATTTCAATATTGCTCTTAAACATCCGAGCTGCCATGAGCTCCACAAACGTAAGCAAGGAATCAGAGTCACCATCATCTATTTGTACCTCGATGGGCTCCTCCTCCTCCTCCTCCTCCCCTTGGTTCTCCAGCAGCTGCCTCATCAACTTGCTGTGTCCCGTGTTAGTCTGGGTCTGTAATTCAAAAGATACAAATGTCATGAAATAATCTTAAAGGAGTTGTGATGCATATTTTTAGTTCTATCTATCTGACACCTCATTGTCTTGTGGCCAGAACTCCAGTTATGGAAGTGGCGACAAAAAAAGAAAAAAAAACACAAATAAATAAATAAATAAAATGGTAATAACTCCTCTGTCCCATATACCATTTTTATATTTTCTTAAAGGAGGGATCGTCGTTACCTAAAATGTTTGTCACCCATAAATAATTATATACATTTGCCAACAATGGAAAATAAAAATAAAAATGTAACTTACACTGAGATTGAGACCAGTTTTCCTGATGTAGAATTCACTGAGTCTGTAGCGAGAGAGGGAGAATGGTAACCAAGTGTGTGAGCGTTGTTGGTGTTTCTTGTCACACACCATTCTATTCTTCTTCATTATACTTAGAGTAGTTTTGATGACTTGATGTGGGATCTGCTCCAGGGCCAATTGGATGTGGTCGATGTCTGTTCTGATAAGATACTCGGCAGCGAGTGCTTCCTGCAGTACAAATATTAGAGAATAAAATAAGTAAGTAAGTAAGTTAGTATGATGATGATGATGTGTGAAGTTTGCTAAAGAAAATAAGTCATGCTGTCTAAACTGATATAGAGGTAATACAAGGGGATTTGAAAGTTAAGGGGAGATTCTCTTGTTGGTAAATTGGAAGGTTTCTGCTGATTCCTCCAAACTATGCCACGAAACAACAGATCTCTTATTAGTACCAAGGATACTACATTAGTACCATTAGTACCATTGAGTGTTTCTGTTTCCTGGCATAGTTTGGAGGAATCAGTAGCCCCCAATTTACCACTAAGATAATCTCCTCCCTAATACACTATAAATATTTTGCATAATTTTTCTAATCTGCAAATGAAAAACATGAATTTTGCATCCTAATCTTACACTATAAATAAATTGCATGAACTTTCTATAATAAGTAGGTTATACATGAGTACCTCAAATTTTGGCTATCCTTTAAAATATACATCACCGTGGATTATGCGAGCATAAGAGAACCTAACCAATAAAAAAAAATGTATATATAAACATTTATTTTTATTGGTTATATAGTTTCTCTTACGTTCACATAATCCACGGTGGTGTATATTTTAAAGGATGTTTATATATATGTTTATATATATATGATTATATACTTACACATATAAGTTTATGGGCGTCATAGCAGAGTTGTTGTTGTTCTGACATCACCAGGGGCCACTCCAACTCCCCTTGGCTGGAGGAAGGAGGTTCTATGATGGTAAAACGTTCCTCAAACTCCTCTATGGTGTCAGGCAAATCAACAACAGCACGTCTTATTTGGGACTGGTGGTGGTGTTGTTGTTGTTGTGGCTGCTGATTTTTTTCACTCGAGTCAAACATCTGTACCAGTTGGTGCATCAGGGAACGGAACACCCTGCACACGTCTTCTGTATTTGTCTTGCCTCTGGCATTCTGTGGAAGCTGTAGAAAAACGACAACAAAAAGGAAGTTACATACATGCTGATATTGTTCTCGTTTTTGTTAGTGGAAATTATTGACACATATTTATTATTATTATTTTTTTTATTATTATTATTATTATTATTATTATTATTATTATTATTATTATTATTATTATTATTATTATTATTATTATTATTGTTATTATTATTATTATTATTATTATTATTATTATTATTATTATTATTATTATTATTATTATTATTATTATTATTATTAATCGTCTTGCAGCGGGGACTTAATTGAAAGATATAATACGGGGTGAAAAAAAAAAGCTTCGATTCAAACTTACCTTAAACTGAGCATCACATCTTGAATCCTGTTTGACCTCTGCTAAGAAAATGGACACCCTCTCCCTTGTGACCGCGTTTTGCATCATGTACCTCACGCGTCTGACACAAGCCCTGGAAGTCTTGTCCCGCCCCTCTGTATACTTCTCATGCAGGAGGTCACGAAGGAGGGTGGAAGGTACTTGACTCTGTTGGTTAGGGAAGAGGAAGCAACAAGCCACCTTACACAACAGAAGGTAAGAGTCTTCAGTTGACGACCAATGCACACGTCTAGAAAAATAATACAAAGAGAATGAATGAGCAGGGTTTGGTTAGTAAAGAACAGAAGGAACGAGTCTTTTGTACATAACGAGTTTATACATAAAATACAGTAAACGTTGTAATTGGTTCACTGGTTAATTGGTGTGTCAAATTATTACAACTTCAACCACATATAAATTGGCTACTTATTTTGCCTTGTGACTGTATGTACATACATTAGCCCACATTTCCTACTGGTTAGTGTGCCATTGGTTAGTGTATCACTGGTTAGTGCACTTGTCACATCTAGGCAGGCTACTTATTTTGCCTTGTGACTGTACATACATTCGCCCACATTAACTTGTAACACGAGATTACATGTAGTAAAGATGGTGGTTATCTTTACATTGGGGTCAATGAATGACAAACAAGTATGGTGTTGGTTTGTGTAGTATGTTTATTGGTGTCAGTGTTAGTGTGTTGTTAGTGTGTGTCTATCCTGTTATATACATATTATGACATTGCATATGAACTACTTATATTTAACCTGGAATATGTTCAATGGTATACAATGTCATGTAGGTTGCCGCTACAAACTTACTGTGATTTCATTTTGCTCAGTGCCTCTTGGTCTTTCTCATCGTATGAATTCTTTCGAGGTAACCTTTTCTTTTTCTTCTCTTCAGGCTGGTTACTGGTGGTGGGCTGGTTGTTGTTCTGGTCACCTTGTGTTGTTCTGTTGGGGTATATAAACCAATTAGTTATTACTCACAACATTCAAAGGCGGTTCATAATTATAACACCAGGAAAATATAGACAGCATAAAAAAAAAATCAAATAAAACATACAAATTGAAATATTTCTCCACTGTATGTGTGTGTTTTTATATTTTATATAATTATATACACTCAATTAATTGCACTTATTAGAAAACTAAATTATCATAGACTCGTGTGTCATTTCTCCATAATAATACAGAAATTTATTTGTGGAACTCACGTAGACAGAGGTACTTCAGCTTCTGGTAAGTGGGACGTCATTCTCTTGTGACTGCTGGGTTCATCTAGGATCATATCTGTGTCCTCAGCTTTCTCTACGTTTGAAGGTGGTGTTGTTGTTGTTGTTGTTGTTGTTGTTGTTGTTGTTGGTAGTAAGTTGTGATGTGAGGGGGCAGAGCATGTGGTTGATTGTGAAGATGCTGTTGTTTTTGTTGTTGTTGTTGTTGGTAGTAAGTTGTGATGTGAGGTGGCAGAGCATGTGGTTGACTGTGAAGGTGTTGTTGTTTTTGTTGTTGTTGTTGTAGTGGTGGGCAGCCAGTTACGCCTAATATGGGCAAACATTGTGGAGTGAAGTCCTGCCGCTCCACGTCCATCGCCTGGGATTAGTCCACGGTCCCTGTAATTAACATATAGTAATGAGTAATGATAAAAAAAAGTTACAGAAGTAGATATGATGTAAAATTAATATCAACAGTCAATATAGAATTATTACATGTTTATGATACAGAAGGAGAATGATGCAAAATTAATATCGCCATAATCAACATACTGTAATTACCAAGAAAATAATTATTTTTTAACCAAACGAAAGATTTATTTTTTTCCTTACCTGTCTGGGGCTTCTGATGTTTGGCGTGAGGTAAGAGTGTCCATCAATTGAGGTTCTTGTTTCATCTTTTTTATGGTAATGTTGCTTTGCCTACAGCTCCGTGCTCCCAATTTTGTGTTCTTGCAGATTGCTTGCATATCGTCCCTGTAGAAAAGAAGTATATAATTATTTAGAGAGACATTGTTACACCCTACCTTCTGCATCAATTATTCCCCCCTTACTATGACTTATACACATTGAACTCATTAAGGACCCTGTGATCGTGTATGAAAATTGGAGGCTATACGCTATATTACACACCCAATATACACGTGTACTGTACAATGATGGTTTTTTGTACACGGTTTCATTACACACCTTCTATTACACACCCAATATCAAAGTACAAAATGAGAGTTTACGGTATCCAGGATGATTATTATTGTCCACCACGACTTGTACTACTTACCAGTATCGTACCACTTCCTCAAGACAGCTGAAGTAGTATTCATTGCGGGGGAATGTCTGATCATGAGGGGTCATATGGTAACCTGGCCTGGAGCTCGTAGTGTCAAGTAGACTCGCCTCACGATTCACAAAAATAAACGCCCATTCCTTTTCCATTTTGATCCTGTGTCCGTACTGCAATACACCTGTGGAAAAGATGAACATTGATTAAAGTCTACTGGATAGCATTTATTATAACACTAGTGGAAGTACCCGGCGTTGTCCGGGAAAGAGGCACAATGGAGTTTACAAATAGTCAATATTAACTTTATAATATGTGAAAGCATTTCAGTCTTGTTGCGTTGGTTAAAAATATTCCGCGTTCTCAGGCCACTTGCTAATTGCCATACGTACTGTACATAAAGACGATATAGTACAGCCATGGCTGATTGTGCTGGACCAGGGTTGGAGAGCAACTGAACAGAGTTCGAAAAAGTGAGTCTCCTAAACTTCTCTCAACGTTCAAACTCTGTCAGTTGCTCTCCAACACTCCTTGGACCCTGGTCCACCACTATCAGCCATGGATGTACACAACTGTACAGTACAGTACAGTACATTAGGCGCGCGTTTTTAGCAACAGAAAAAATCACATGCGCAGTTATTGGTCTTGTTGGTGAGCACGTGTCCAGGACGTGATCAAGACCAGGTCAAGGCCTATACAGACTGTTTCTGTTTATTTCATGATAAGAAAGCTCAATAATGATATAAAGATAAATAAGAAAGGTAGAACTTGCAGAAGTGAACAGAGAAAAATGATGAAGATGACTAAATAGATACTGTAGATAGTATATATAGTACCTAAGGAAATTATCTGTTTTATGTATGCTAAGGAAAAGGTTTGGTGGCATATATGTATAGCCTTCACTGTCTAAATAGCCTATAATCATTAATATGTTACTTTCTTTATGTACTTTCCTGTTTAATATTATAAAACAATATAGATAATATATCTGGGATAAACAGTACTATGAACAAAGGAAATAATGACGAGCTGAGATGGGTAGACAGGGACCAAGTGGACCATTTGAAAAATACAAACTAATACACGAGTATACACAGATTAATTCACACCATGCATGGATCTTTTGACTTCCTGACTGCACATCCATTCAGAGAGAGAGAGAAAAAAAAAAGAGAGAGAGAGAGTTGTTGTGTTGCTTGGTTTCCCAACACCACCAGAAATAAGGGGGGAGGGTTAGAGTAAGCCTTTGCCTTAGCCAGCTCAGAGAGAGAGAGAGAGGGGGGGGGGGATTTATAATACTAACCTACATAACAGAGCTGGTTGATGAGATCGGTGATTTGGGAGACATAACGCCGCCCCTCCAACAGACCCTGACGGAGGCGAGGCGGTAGGTCCTTCACGAGCAGGTTCCTCTTGATCGGGTGTTGCAGCAGATGGTCGACCTCCCTGGGCACGTGGGGGACATTGACAAGCTCCATGAACACACATAGAGGCAGGCGGAGCAGTACATCACACACCAACGCCCAACCTGTCTCTCGGTTCACGTGTTTCGGCAGTGGAGGTATAAACATTCTGAGCAACAAAATATAAATACTATTAGGAGGACAAGACATAATAATAATAATGATAATAATAATAATAATAATAATATCATGGATATCAGACAAAGATCTTAACGTCTGAGAGAAGAAATTAGGTTAAAAAGCGTTGTTATTGGTTTACTGGTAGTTAAGAAAATATACTGAATGTATTACTATTATGGTTCATGACTGTACATTACCTCCACGACAATTCAGAACAGTAGAGTGTCGGATGGGAGGATTCACTCTGTATGCCTTGAGCTGCCTGGGGTTCGCAATTCTTCACACTGGCCCAAGTCTCCTCCTGATCAAGACCCTCCTGTCCTTGGTAGCCATACACGAGGTCGAAGAGGAACTTGTGCAGCTCCTTCATACGTATAAACTTGGATCCCTTCGTGCCTTGCTGGACTCCACTTGGCTGAAACGAAAGAAATATTTAGCACCCCTGTCGATAAACATCTCAGAAAATTATTTAAGGTGGAAGTTTTGTGTTTAATAAATCTGGAGCAACTGAATCCTCCAAATTATTCCAAGCAACAGAACAGAACACGTTATTTTTGTTAACTTGGGCCTGTATCCTGGCATACTTTGGAGGAATCAAGGCACTCCAATGTACCATAAGGAAATTACCACTTTAAAAGGGTTGGTAGTGAAGTGTGTGTAGTTATATTTGGAGCTACTGATTCCTACAAACTATGACAAACAACAGGCCACCATCATTTTTGTTTATCTTTTGTTATTTTAAACGGGTAGTACTGTGTTGGCATATCTGAAACAACTGATTACTCAAAAATGTGCCAGGAAACAGACTATCATTATTATTGTTAACCTGTTGGTATTGTTTCCTGGTACGTTTGGAGGAATTGAAACAATCTAAAGTACCAGAAGTATATTACTCCCTTAATTAAGTAAGAATTTCATAACTATAATTTACGACACGAAGTATTCATGGAAACGTAAAGGGCCAAGTGTCAAATAATATAAGATGCAGTCGTTAAGAAAATCTCACATTTCATTCATTATTATGTAAAGGAGCATCTGTTTTCTGTCATGTCCTACTCACAGGGATGAATGAAGGACTTTCCATTTAACCCAGGAGAACAAGTATATATACCAGAAAACATGACTAGATTAATAACAAAAAGTAATGGTTGCTTAGAATAGTTTGGAAGAGAATAATTAAATTTTTCCAACATTGTACTACTCCCTCCCTCCCCCTCCTTCCTTAATTAATCAGTTATATACATCCCATAATAGATAACAAACAACCTAACATGACCTCACCTTCTTGGCAGCATCTTGATCAAGGACAGCAGATGATGATGAACAACAAAAACAGGTACCCAGTGAATCAGGTGCAGAAGATCCATGAGGGGTTTGTGATAGAGTAACTTGATGCATTTTCTTCAGTTCCTCCTTGCTCTTCATTATCACATTCATATCCACGGGTGCGTCTTCTTTAATTATTCTTTGATCCTTTACTACCCCTACTACTTCTTTTTCTTCTCCTTCCTTTTTTACATCCTCCTTCACTTCTTCTAGTACTACTATTGGGTATTTGATGTCGTCCCCTTCCATTTTTATTTCGTGCTGTAGCTGTCCTCCTCCTCCTCCTTCTCCTCCATCTATCACCATCATGCTTTCATTCTCCATTCGTACTTCCATCTTTATCTCGTGTTGTAGCTGTCCTCCTCCTCCTCCTTCTCCTCCATCTATCACCATCATGCTTTCATTCTCCATTCGTACTTCCATTTTTATCTCGTGTTGTAGCTGTCCTCCTCCTCCTCCTTCTCCTCCATCTATCACCATCATGCTTTCATTCTCCATTCGTACTTCCATTTTTATCTCGTGTTGTAGCTGTCCTCCTCCTCCTCCTCCTCCTTCTCCTCCATCTATCTCCATCATACTTTCATTCTCCTTCTGTATTTCCTGGTTCTCTTTTTTAACCATCAACATCACTTGCATTTGATCACCTTTCAACTCCATCACACTTTGTTCATTCTCTCCTTTTTCCATCACTATTTCCCTTGTTCCATCCTCCTCCCTTTTGATAACATGACTTCCGGGTTGCAGGGAGATAATATCGTGCTGTTGTTGTTGTTCCATGATGATGTGTTGTGAATGACGTGTACTAACAACTCAACAGTCAAAAGTACTACAATATTACTGACAAATTACTGTACTTCATGGTTTTGTAGTCAACCTGGAATTGCAAACTTTTTTTTATATTTTCCTCCTTACCCAAACATAGTAGTTGTTGGTGGTAGTGAAGATGTGTTTCTGTGTTGTGAAGATGTGGTAGTAAAGATGTGTGTGTGGGTAGGGAAGATGTATTTGTGGGTAGTGAAGATGTGTGAGTAGTGACGATGTGTGTGTGGGTAGTGAATGTATGTGTGAGGGTAGAGAAGATGTGTGATTGTGTAGTGAAGATATGTGTGTAGTGAAGATATATGTGTGTGTAGTGAAGATGTTTGTGTGGGTAGTGAAGATGTATTTGTGGGTAGTGAAGATATGAGTAGTGACGATGTGTCTGTGGGTAGTTAATGTATGTGTGAGGGTAGAGAAGATGTGTGATTGAGTAGTGAAGATATGTGTGTAGTGAAGATATATGTGTGTGTAGTGAAGATGTTTGTGTGGGTAGTGAAGACGTTTTTGAGGGTAGTGAAGATGTGTGGGTATAGTGAAGATGTGTGTGGGTAGTGAAATTATTTGTGTAGGTAGCGAAGATATGTGTGTGTAGTGAAAATGTGTTTGTGGGTAGTGAAGAAGTGTGAGTTGTGAATATGTGTGTGTAGTGAAGATTTGTGTAGGTAGTAAATATGTGTGTGTAGTGAAGATGTGTTATTGAGTTGTGAAGATGTGTTATCTTGACTACTAACACACATCTTCACTACCCACACATCTTTACTACCATACACAATCTTCATGTATTTTGCAATTTCTTTCCATTACCACCACCACCACCACCAAAAGGTGTCCTCAGCTATGACAGTGACATCACAGTACCCCAGACTATCCTAAAACTGTATTGGTTCTGCTACATTTTGCTCTGAAGGCATAATCATTACACCTATCTTTAACTCTCCCTGTACATTAGTTAAATGCAGATGGAATGGAGAATTTGAATAACTGTGAGCTTCATTCTTTCATACAACTGTAAATCACTACTCTACTTTCTGTTGAAGCATAAATAAAGACCTTAACAAGACACATACATTTGATTCTTTAATTCATCAGGTCAACATTTTCTTTTACTGTACATACTGCACTGTAAATACTTATTCACATTCTATTCCAAAATTATCACTGTTCTAGTCCAAATTTACTAAACAGTCCTGACACTTACAAATCAATGCTATGCTCTAAATCAGTCCAATGAACTCTGTTTCAATCTATGCAAGTAACACTGCAGTATCTCCGTATAAAAGATTTGAAATAGACCATCTCTCTCCAATTGTATTTCCAATCCTTGCTCCAACACTCTTGCCAGGTTCTCCCTCATCACTCTGTTCATTACTAAGAAACACCACAAGGAGGTGAAATAAGACGTGGACATGCTAGCATAATAAAAATACAATCCCGCTCAATAATAACCTCATCTATTGATATGAGAAATCATAAGAACATAAATTTCCCACTATACTGTATAGGCAATAATACTGTAAATGGCTTTTATAATACTGATTATAGGTTTATTGATCATTCTTATATATTCTGTATAACATATATTAAAATTCCAAAACTATAACAATGGTATGCTGATGATGATATACTGTACTGTATCACAATTTTAAATTTGGAAAATGGTATGGGAAATCCTAGAATTATGTCAGAATACCACCAGGTACAATGTGCACACTACATAGCCTATTCATTTTGTGTTAGACAAAAACTATGACACAAATGAAATTGGACCTTGAAGATTTGGCCGAGACAGATCCTAACTTAATTGAAATTACAAGAGTCGGATAATTAATATTCTCACTTTTTGATTCTATAAAAAAATTCTATTCTATGAACAAGGGAGCACCCAGAGCAAAGCTGCTTATTCAGAGACGTAGAAAGAAAAAGAAATCAGCTGCCCATACCTGATATCCAAATAACATGTTCACACAACTGAGCTGGCTATAGCCAAATTGTCTTTTTTTTTTTCTCTCTCTCTCACACAAGTTTCTTGAGTGTGAAGTAAAGAAAAAAAGAAGCCTGAGCTAGACCCGAAAGACCTTGTAGTCACAAAGGAGACAGAGAATAGTGTCAGCAACTGTGAAGAAAAAGGAAAGATAGGAGAGACCATATGTGTGCCAAGTATTTAAAGTACTGTCTACATACATCACTGGATGCAATATCCAAGTACGAGGTTAAGCTTCTTACTGTAAGGCTGTAAGAAAAGATAAATAATCATGATAAAGAGTCATTCCATAATTAAAGTTTATAGAGTTAGGCCAATAGGCACTGTACAATTTTTATAGCATTTCCTTTTCATTCACTGAATAAATCAACCATTAGTACATCTAGTTTGTCTCTTATCTATTTTTTTTTCCGCAGTTAAGTACTGTAGAAAAGTTCATTCACAATAATTGGAAGCTACAGAATTACATACCAATTTATAAAAATATCCTTTCTTTTTAACACTTAAATAACTGCATGAATGCTGCTGTATTCACAATATATAAGGCAAATAACTATGATTATGAAGAGCTTTTCTATCACAGGAATAATTTCCAAATTAAACTACAGTATTCTCAAATATTATCATATAAAGCCTATGCAACTGAGCTATTTATGCTCTATCAATAATGTAAAGCAGCAAGTTGACATAATTCAATTATGTGACCTTAACATAAGAACTAAAAACTAATGCCTAACTGTATATAGAATAATATAAATATTTGACTATGATGCAAATTAAGTCTACATTCCAGTACTGTATACTGTATATGCAATGGCTGTGGTACTGTATACAGTATAGGCCTAAAACTGGTACTGTATATATAAAATTCCTCCTGACATGTTCTAATAATTAAAATGTATGCATATATTGTAACTCAAACAATTAACAATACTTCCAACTGCAACAGACAACACTGATAATAATACTGTATTCTTCATGAAGGTATGAAATGTAAGGCAGGGAGGGGTATCAAAAAACGATTCCCCAAGGTTTAGGTCCTATTTCTTGCAATCATTATTATGAGCTTTCAAACCCTGAATTTATGCTCCCTGGGCTCACATCCCACCATACATCTGATTACCAGTCAAAGTTCTTGACACATTCTGTTAACACTTATATTATTATTACTATTATTATTATGTTAACATTTATATATTATACTTGACAAACATGGACTAGGCGGGTGTACAATGTTGTGGTGTTGGCGAGTTCAGGTATAAACAGCGCCTGATTAACTTGGTCCCATGTTTGGCTTCTGTAGGTTAGTAAACTTGCTTTCCTTTGGTGGTTCCAAACTACTTTATACCACACACACATACAGCTGATATGAACTGTACATATTAAGATGTGTACAGTATTTTTAAGAGGTGATCACTATAATAAACAAGTAGCAATGTAAGACTGATATAAATCTTTTGCAAAGTTTAATTTCTACTGTACAGTCCTGTATATACCAAAACAAGTTTGCTATACAGCAATACTGTACAGTACTATAGTTTTATGATATTACTGTATTTCTATACACATACTTATCTGCACAATAATACAATCATAATACTGTACTAATAATGTACACATACAGTAACTCAGTTATTTGTGCATATGAATAAATAAGCTACAGTATCTCAAACTCATAATAATACTGATATAATTTGTTCTAAGTATTATACTGTAAAAGAAATAAAGCTATCAATATGTAGTGAGAGGTCTGAAAATTTATCAACCCATTTCAGTAGTCTTTCATCTTGAATTAGAAGGCTTAGTTGTACAGTAGTAGTTTAGATCTGTGATTCTTCTGAAAAAAAGTACAATTAAATAGCATGAATACTGTATATTGGTACTGTATTACAGTACACGGAAACTATGCATAATCTTATAAATTTCAAGAATTCCAACATCTCAAAATATTAATTTTCATCCGTGGAGAGACATTAACATGTTTGCACAAGACTTTGTTTCTTATTTATGACTACAAAGTAGAGGAATTAATTTTAGCACTACAGTACTTTTATTTTGCTCATCAATGACACTGTAATACAAAATATTAATCCTCCCTCATGGATGGTACAGTTTCAGCCTTGAGTAAGTATCCACTCACTCCCAGCCAACCTCAACAAGTGGCACCATCACAACCACTGGGTCAACTCAGGTGGCATGGTGCCACACGTCGTGCTTGGCTGGGAGTGGGTGGATACTTACTTCAGCCTAAAACTGTATAGCACTGTACAGTACTTAATTCTCCTTGTCATCATTCAAATACTAACATACTGAACAACTCATCACTATACATAACAGTATGCAAGTTCTGGTACACTAAAGGGTATACAGTATGAAGCAACATATGAAATAAAAAAAATCTGAATGACAGTTGATGCACATGTGAGTTACCCGTTCAAAAAATTTAAGTTTATTTTAGAAATATTAACAAAATAAACATACTTGGATTAAACTTACCTGCTTATTGCAAGACTTATGGAGAAAAGTCATCATGCTTTACCTAATCTGCATTAAAGTACACAAAATTTAGTAGTATATACAACCTGACAAGTAAGTGACATCTGGACTATTTTATGTAGTGGTATCATTCAAGTACAGTAGTGTGACCTATCCAGTATTATAAACTGGTGTATTGCTAGATATCATACTCTTGGGTGAAAATTATTCCACTTAGACATCACTTACTTGGTCACTAGGTTTCAGCTTGTTAAGATTACATGCTTCACTTTTCTGTCTAAGTACAATACTGTACAATAGTACATCTTATAGTGAACCTCACCAGAATTTGAACTAGTTAACCCAAATGGGAGACTCATTTACTACAAAATCTCATTTTTATTTTGTGCAAAAACATGGTTTTATTCTGAATGAATTACAGTAATTAAGATGAAACCACCAATTGGGTGGTGTGGGAGAAAAATACAATGGCCTGGCCATAGCCTTATGAGAGATTATTTGATAATTAAACATTAAAAGTGATTGGGACACCCAACCTATGGATTGTCTCAATGGTCAGAGGCAAAGGATAATAGCCTCTCTCATAAGGCTAATGCTAAGGCCATTAGGATTTTATACAGTTTTTAATGCCATTGTTTATGCACAATTATGAAAAGGAAAAGACATTATCAACAAAGATGGGGTGGCTTTAGGCAGCAAAGGCAATCATTTCATTATGATTTGTGCAGTGGTGAGACAGAGAAACTTTAGGCAGCAAACTTGCAAAGATTTCAAGGGACTCATGGCAAAGATCAGGATATTGAATGAAGCAAAGATTTCTAACTCCAAATTTTAGTAAAAGAATGCAGGAAAAGGTACAGAACTACAGTTCTCAGTATGGAAAGACACAACATTGATTATGAACTTTATCAGGTCTGCAGAGAAGATTTTATTCAACTGTGTTAATATTCTAATAAATTAATTCAACTATCTAAGCAATGATAAGCAATTACTAACTACTAACTCTATGCTACTTAAATTAACTATGATATGCAAAGCTCAATTTATTTACACTACATTAATTAAAAGTTTCAGGCCATTAACCATCATGCAGAGACCTTAGTAAGTTATTTTTACTTCAATACTACAGACATGTTTATTTTTTGCATTAATGTTTACTGTACATCTAAAAGCCACAGATACAAAACACTGTCTCTAACATCATTATTCACATACCTGCATCATCGGAAAAGTATCTTGGTTGAGGATGGACATCTGCAGGGTGAACTGAAAAGTTTATTATCAATGAGAATTTTTTGCTAAATTTCTTGCTATGCCGAAGGGAAATACTCTGGACACTTGTAGCCATAAGGGCTGCTCGGCCAGACAGCTTGAGGAACTTCAACAACATAAAGCAAAAGGAAACAGCTATAAAGAATGTACTGCACAGAAATGTCTATGATACTGTAATATGCTACAGTACTGTACTCTATTTACAATTATAAGCTGCCTCCAATTACCTTAAAAGCTGTATGTTAGGTTTTGAGTCAATACAATGGAAACATGTTCAGTTCCAATTATATGCCAACCTCAAATATAAATCTGAACCATTAATTAACACATTCAAAACAATATGCATACATAAAGAAGAAATGAATATCCATGAATAAAGCATTGTATGCTTTTACGGTTGTACGCCTCACACTTGTTAATTGTACTAATCTTATTTGACAACTATAATTTTTGCATGTAATACAAGTTATACTTAAGAAAGAACAGTTACAGTACAGTACAGTAATCAACAGAGGCTACTATTTTACTGACCTGGACCAATATAAAAAGTTGGTTTTGAAGAGGAAGCTCCAGTTACATAACTAGTTTCTGTATGTGCAGCTTGAAGAAGAAGTTCTTAATTGTAATAAAAAGCCTCCAAATGAATTGTATATATGGGTGGGTAACTGGGTATAGAACTGTCTCATTTATGATTCCCCAAGCAACCACTGACAGAGAGCCTCTGGCCCACTTTACCTTTATTGTACAGCTGGTAGTTGAGTCACACTGGTCAACAAACACACACAGTGATGCTGAGAATGAATCTTCCACTTATTTTAAACATGTCACAAAAGAAAGTTTGAATGGACCAAAACATATAAATAGCTTGCATCACTCCATGTTGGTATGGCAGTCTGACTCAACTAAAGTACTGTACCTGCCATTCAATAAAGATAGTGGGAGTCAAGTCTCTTTCACTTGAGGCGACTCAATGAATTATGAACGTGGCTATGCAAAATTTATAATTAACTGTGGACGACATTTTTGATGGCTAAGATACAAAATGATGAGTGAAAATTACATTTAGAAATACTCATACATTCATTAAAAATGTGGCAACATTACTGAAAAGACAGCTATTCTAAAATTGTAAAACATGTTTTTTGGTGCATTAGACCAAGCATTATCAATCAGCTACTTTTCGAAACTTATGAAATACCAAGGATGAGTAAATGTGCACAAAATCTCATACCTTTATTATCTGTGAAGACAAATGAAGCTGCACGCTGAGGCAAGTTTTGTTGTGTGGGTGAGGACACCTTGTGGGCTGCTGCCCCCCATGCCTGACCTGGGTTGGCTAGTCTGTGCTCTCCTGAAACCCAACCACAATGTATTGCATGTGTAAAAAACATATCAATTTGAGATCTTTCAAAATCTATCATTCTCTAAAAATATTCCAATTAACACTACGGTTTATGAATGATTGTGCCACAATAAATCCAGCCACTTGTACTGTTAACAAGCTTCTCTTACCACTGCGGACTTTCTCTGTAATTTGAAGTAGGAAAGCTCGGTCTCGCATTTCCAACTTCAACTGTTGACGTAGAACTTTGATCATCTCAGCTCGACCTTCAGCCATGGACTTTGCACAGTACACTAGGATCCTGTGTGCCAATCAGAAGGCACTTTAGATGACAATTACATAATCACAATGAAAATACTAAAGTTACTGCACATAGCCCCTTCAGTCTGGTCATGAAAATTAATATTTTTTCTGGAAAACATGACTTGACTGGTTACAGGGATTATATTGGGCATGAGCAGTATGACTACATTCAACCCAATTGAAACTATGTAATATAAGACATTTTTACTTCATCAAATAATTAACAAATCAGACATTTCAGCTGCTTTGTTCTCTCTGGGGTCTTCCATCTAAAATATTGGGGTTTTATATCAAGTTTTCATTCAATACACATTCTAAAAAAAAGAGCTATGAAGAATGTATGTAGTATGGATAAACAGCCTTGCCTAGGGAAGTACTACAGCTATAGCTGTTGTGGCTTCTGTGATGGATAATCCCATGAGAGAGAGTTCACACGAGTGAATAAATCATCAACACTATTTTTTTTTTTTTTATATATGTATATGTTCTGACACTGGACATAGGCTTAATCAAGCCCGTTATCGTGGCCCAGATCAACTGCTGCTCACACACACACGTCACGACTTCCGAACTGGTACCCAGCCACAAAGAGATGGAAGTGAGGGTAATTCCCAAATACTGCAGCTGTTATGGTACCAGCGAGGGTGTTTTACGATGTTCGGTGGCCTTATAGTTAGTGCCTGACACTCAAATCGGAAGAGTAAATATTTCCAGGCCCTCACCTGAGAGGATCGATCTCCCGACCTCTAGGTTATGAGTCCAGAACACTAACCACTCGGCTACCTCCCCTGATGGATATATGGAACAAATTAAGGACATTTTGAACATTGTGAAGAAAATTTTTTAGAAAATTTGTACTGTAGCATACATCTGACATGGACACTTACATAAGTATTCCAAGAATGATGGTCACCACTCCTGGCTTGGCAAAGAAGGAGAAAATTTGTAGTATCGTCTGCTGGTCACTGGCAGTCAAGTCCCACATAAACTCAATATAATGTGTGTAGCTGCGGAAAGGACCACATGCACTGGATGTGTTGCCCCTGGAAAATTAAAATACGATACTTCAGATTGACCCAGCACACTAGTTTTCTTTTCCTTACTCTCTGTAATAAAACTTAAAAAATACCTAACTTACAAGTTATCTATATAACATACTGTAACTACTATTGTGTAATGCATTCAACTGCTTTGGGGTCTGAACTGTACTTAGAAAGCACAATCATGGGGGGGCTTCAGCAGGAAAATCAGTATGTGCAAGTGAAATTACATGTAAAACATGCCACAAGTTCCACAGAAGAAAAAGCAATGGCATATCCACTCTATTTACCTATCGGTAATGTTGATTCAATATGATATGGACTGACAGTTTTCCTATGAGATTGCCAGCATACAGCATAGACACACAGGTAACTGCAATCCAACATCCATGATCTATATTACTCTACTCAGGGATGTGAAATATATCATAGATTCCTCAGAGTTTTTTACATGTCATGCCACCTCTGGAAATAGAGTACGTTAGCTGCCCACACAGACACGCAGACAGACAGAAAGTAAAAAACACACACACACACACACACTCACAGAAACAATAGCCCTGTCTCTCTCTACTATGCTAAGAAGAGATAAAATAAACAATAAAGCTGATGGTGGTACCTGACAATGATAAAGCCGTAACCAAAAAATGCAAGCAGGAGAGAGAGGAGGGTGAGAGCAAAGAAGACAGTCTCAGTCTGGGCAGCGCGCCATGGTCGCTCATCAGGGCGTAGGAACTTGAGCACCATAAACTGTAGACAGCAGGGAAGGGGTTAGGTTGAAGGCAAAAGCACATTACACAGTATTTTAAGTAAATTCCACAGTTGTGCAGTCTAATGCAAATCTGGTAATGACAATAAATGGAGCTTGTAGCAACTTGTGACTGAAATCTGTGTTTATACTGATAACTAATCTATATACAGTACAGTACTGTATGGTACTATGTTCACAGAAGAATTCATGTCTCTAGTAAGTGCATTCTGTTTCACTCATGAAAATTCTAAATACAAATTTATGCACCTTAAAGAACAAACAAAACAATGGATATGACTAACTTTCTGTATATAAAAAGTAATAAACATCTTGATGAGGACGATGAGTGGTGTAAGGGGACAGAAGAAGAGACCAGCCCAGAGCAGTGTCTGGTTATAGATGAGGCGAAGTGTGTTGCAGCTCATGTCAAACCCCAACACATACTGGTTCAGCTTACCTCGCCCCTCCTCATTGCTACAGCTGAGGGTGTATAAGTTAAGAAGGAATCAACGGCATTTGTCTCCCACTTTCAGAATTTAAATTGTAGATAAAGTGTTAGGGTTGCTATGGTAAATCAACATTGCACACTAGAGTAATAATACCATTAGTTACTTGACCTTAAAAGTGCTAATTTTGAGATATATAATCATGAATGTTACCAAAATCAATTCTTATTGATACCCGTATTCATGTAACAAAAAATAGATCTAGCTCAATGTCCTACCAAATAAAAATAGAGTTCCATTGTACAGCGGGTCAGGTTTGTATGGTATTCTGACATAGTCCCAGCTACACAAGATTTGAAAAACCTATTAATGGAGTGAAGCAGCACATGCAAGTCTCCAAAATTTAACAAAGAGTGCTTCGTCATGGGGTCAGTAAAATCTATACTTACAGGGTACTTTTGCTAGTGGCTATAGAGAAGATTAGGGTTCCCAGATGAATGATGAGTGACAAGAAGAAGTCTATGATAAGCAGTCGATAAAACTCTTGCCCAAGTGAAGTCTCCCAGCAGTCATTCTCTTCCTCCTGTAAAGTAAAATTTGTAAAGCAGAGTACACAGGTAGACTGCTTAACATATACTCTATTATAGAAGGAATAATTGAATGACAGTGTTTTACTACTACTCTACAAATTATATAAATGTATGTACAGAAAAAGTTACTTGACCATTACTAACAACAACTATCAAAACCCCGTAAGGGAAGTATTGCCTGCGGTAACGTGGGCAGTACTTCAAGGGTTTTGGCGTCCCTTCGGCCCCAGCTAATCCTTTTCGGTTCTTCAACTATCCCTCCGTTCCTTTTCTTTCCTTCATACTTGCCGTCTCACTTCTATCACCCCTTCCCACTGGTGAGGGCTGGTTCTATCCAGAAACGAGGAATTTGGCATCCTCTACCACACTTTGACCTGTTCTGTCTGTCTCTATTACTAATTCTCATTCCTTCTGGGTAGCTGACGAGATCGCCCGATTGGGTGGCACAACAAGGAAGACTACAGACAGTGGGAATGTTGGCTCAGGGGTACATACCCGTGAGCCAGCAGTCTCCTTGTCTGTTGCCTTCGAAGAAATAGATCTCACAATCACCCTGACTCCCATTTGGGGGTCCGAGCATCTGCGCGGCTTCGGTCAACCAGACTAGGGACTGCTCGGCCAGACAGTCTGGGGAACTACAACAACAACAACAACTATCAAAATCAGAAGAACAAAGTATCAGAACACTATTGGAGGCTTCTGGCAACAACCCTATAAAAGAGACATGCAGTAACTGTGTTGCATAATTCCCTCCCTCATTTGAATTTTTGCTAGAAAATCTGTCTCAAGTATCTACCAGTATGGTAAATATCAAAATTTTAGATCATCTTATAAAAATTAACACCAGACAACTTTAATTTCCACACAAAATCACCCATTATCCAAGAATTACAGACCAACCTGAATTTCGTCTGTCTGTAGTGTGGGTGAGTCATCATCTAACATTGAAGAAATGATAGTGGAAGTTATGGTGGTGGACTCAGTAGTGGTGAAGTTTAGAGCATTGTGATCAGTGGCCTGCAGGAACCAGAATGCCACCAGGATACCCAGTACTGATATCTCCAACAGGAAAGTTCTGTTGGAAACATAAGGTCAAATTTTCTCTTAATTATTTTATATTTCTTCATGGTTTTCAGAAAATTTACAGTAAATTGTACAAGCATTAAAATGTTAAACTTACTACAGTAATAACTTACACTTCCCAAATGGTGGATAGGCATTCTGACCACATAAAATGTAGGGAATTAAAGGAAAATATGTTGCCACATTTCCTTTTTGTATCCTGGTATAAGGATAGTCACAGACAATATATATACCAGTCAATCTGCCACCTATCAAACTGCAATACCTAAGAGCTCTCAAACTTTGACAATACCTGCTTACCAGCCAATTTAAGTGTATTTATGCTATCACAGTACAAAAATCTATGAGCTTCTGAAAGATAAGAAATTACATTTTAAACTGTACAAACCTGACAAGAGTGACGATGAGGCGGTGACGAGGTGATTCGTAGGGTTCCAGCTTCACCATCAAAGCCAGAATGGGTGGCACCACAGTAATGATGCATGTCACAATCAGCGGGTATACCATCAGACCCAAGCCACTGCTCTCCTACAATTAAATACTTCATTAATTCTTATTCTCAAATGTAATTTAACACCTCTTCAATAACATGCTTTATTTGCCTTTGGAGATGCTGCTCCCAAGGTACTAGAGATAGCAGTAATTAATTGGTTCCTTGTGTTTCCCTAACCGTAGTTATTGGTTTATTCTCTGTCTGTCTCTTACATTTGGGTTGACACTCTCCTCCAACTACACAAAACATTAATTATGTTATATTCATCTATACTAGTTGCATCTCTAATTTAGAAATCCATACTTCACATCACATTCAACTTGTGGGTTATTAATAGCTTGATATATATATAACACTTACTGTATTTTTCACAATGTCTTTACTGATGGCATTGTCAAGCATGAGATATGTTGCCCAACCCAGAACCCCTAGAAGGCCCAGCACCAGAAGCCAGAACACCAGTTTAATGCACCATCGACGCACACGCTCCCACTGGCCAACCTCCTCTTCTTCACGCAGATACTCCTCAAGCAGTTCCTGTTAATTAAGTTACATTCAACAACTACAAACAGGAATCACAGCCTTGTTTTTGGTAGGTATGAAACTGGTTATTTTCTCAAAGACTCATAATTACAGTATACTGTACTATATCAAGCGTTACAGCATTTCTAACAATAAACTGTAATAATGTAAATTATAATTGTTGTATAAGAGGGCAAACTTATATTTTCTTATAGGTTACAAAGCAGATTAAATTTTGAAGACCATTATGTCTTATTTTTACTGTTGTTCTTTTATATTTTGATAAATACAGTAACTTCCAGAGTGATGAAAAATACTTACCTTCAGCTCACTATATATACTTCTGTGCTTGATGATGGCTGCCTTGGTCTCAGTGATGCTAAAGTCCCAAGAGGAGAAAACTTTCTTGACAAAGGAGGTAGACACATCATGCTCTGTGTCTACGTAGTTGCTTTTGTAAAGTATAGTCACTCTGAAATATATATTGGAGGCTATAGTGCAGGCATTTTCCATTGCATAGTTTATGGTCCCTATTCCCTCAGGTAATAATGTGCATTCAACCCTCCGTTAACACACGAATTTGCTTCTACAACCTTACAGTGTAAGAAATACTGCATTTACGAGACTCGTGAAAACTTCTATTCTATTCCACACCTCAGTCTAAAGTCCATTTTTTTAACCCCTTGTGCTACAAAACTTTTTGCTTACCACCAATATTTCATAATACTATATATTAGGTTTGAAATACAGTAGACCTGTAATGTAGAGTGAGAATAAACAATCTTTCTCTAAGTTGCACCATTTCCACTCTTTCTTCCAGTACTCTCGACCAGACAGTCTGGGGAACTACAACAACAACAAGTAGCCTACCTTACTGTATACACATAAAGTACAAAGGAATTTATCATGTTTTCAAGCAAACAAATATTATACAATATCTTCTTGAGTACTGTACAGTATATAATTCACTTTTAGCTATGCCTTATAAATAGCATTTATTTATGCATATTTCTGATGACCATTTTATTCCACTGGTTCAATGCTTCCCTCAATAAAATTCTTATCTCCTCATTCTTTCTATATTGAAGACTCCATGCTAGACTCACCTGCGGATGATAATTATGATGTAGAAGATGTATAATATTAATATAACCAGGAAGTAGGCTTCAGGTATGTTATAATAAACACCTTCTATCAGAGACATACTCTCATCATTGTAGGTCCCATAGTACAGCGCCGTAGTATCAAACCAACCCTGGAACATGCACAAATCAAGCTCAAAATCATACTAAATGGTAAAACCTGCTTACTTCAAACCTGTTTTATCCTGACACCCAAGTATGGGCTGCCTAACCACTTTGGACTAAACACCCTTATTCTGAACATAATATGAATTAAACAGGTCAAGTCTGGATATATTCTGGCTCTTCTGTGGCCACCCCTTAGATGAAAGTTCCTAAAGAGAAAGAATAAGATATCATACCGTATCTATGAATCACTTACAGATGATCAATATTATTTAAAAGTTAAAGAAATAGGCTAAGGGCTAAAAATTATTACTCTAATAATATCATTCAATACTGTACAGATTTTAGATTACTACAGTATAGTATATTGGTTGTAAGAAAGTTCTACAAAATCTCTACGAAGGCCACACAACCTACAGTATGTGAATAAATAAGTACAGTACTGTATGTACTAGTAAAGGTGCAGCTTGAGAGGTGTAGCAGCCAAACACAGAGTGAAGTGTAAACTCCAAACACGCCTTACCCATCTCATCCAGTTTCCTTGGTACGATGCAAAAGGTTAAAATAACTTTGTAAAATTTGTATGCATTGTTTTTCAAAGAAACATCAGTGACAGAGATGCAACTTGAAACCCACACCAGGATGTACACTGTTATATACTATACAGGTAGGGATCTACTACCATTGGGTGGCATAGTTGGTTAGAACCCTAATACAAGAATTAATATAATCAACCTGTTGTGGGTTATAGTCTCAGTGTTGTCAATGGTGTTTCTTTTAAAAAACAATAAGTTATAGTAGTAAGAGACTATTGTTGGAAGGGCACATGTAATATTGGAAATATTTAGAGAAAAGTTTCTTTCATGACTCCAATGACATAAATAGTAGATCTTGGTACAAAAGTATAGGCTATCTGGAAATTCTCCTGACTTCCTGTAGTATCACATTAAAAAACAAACTAATGTATACATTGGTTACAGTAGAGCTTATGACCTACCACTCCCATTGACAACAGCCTTATGTAAACGTATAAAACATGATACAATTTTCCTTTAAATCTCATATTAACTTTTAAGCTACAATACACTAAATGAGTTTCACATCCAAATTAATGTACTACACAGTACATTTAATAGCATATAACATTTGAGCATATCTGTACATAATTTATAATTATGCTCTATGTAATTTCTCAATTTTGTACTTAAATACAATGTATCATTTAAATAATCATTTCCCTCCTACTCCTATTGTAAAGATAGAATATGAGATGTCCCTTGATTTTGCAAAAACATAAGGCAATAAACTATCATATTCCGGTACTGTACTGTAAGTATTGAAAAACTTAATGTAATGGAAATGAGCAATATATAAGGACCATGTGGTTTTAATTGTCATGTGGTGAAAATGACTTTGTTTCCACTTGTGAAAATACCCGGTATATTCTTATCCATAGGTTAATATGATTATTCTTCCCTTCAAACCAAAATGAAAAATTAACCCATTATGTAATTTTTCATTTAAAAATGGGATAGTACAGTATTCTTAAACATCACTTCCTTTTTTGACTTGAAATATTGAAAATGTGAGGCCAAAATGCAAGTTGTTTATAAAATTACATGATCCTCAGCCCTTAATGGCTCCATTGGAAATATTTCAAACCTATTGAGAAAGTGAGCTTCATACTAAATAATAATAGGAACAAAGTACTGTAATCAAAAGATACTTACAGCACCAGTAAGCCAGTCAAAAGCACCAAATGTAGTGCCCTGTGTACCCTGACTGGCAGAAAGTGGAAAGTCTGAGGTACTGCTGGTGTGAGGTTGGTCAAGGTTAGAGCTGGGAGAGTCGTCACTCACTCTCAAGGCAGCAGCCGTGACCACTGTCCACACATGCAGTCAACTTATTACGTATACAACTACTGGCAATTTTTCCTGTCTTGATAATGAACTCTAATATTCAATGAACCATTTAAAGAATTTTATTTCTATTCTTGACTCTGTGATCGTCAAGAGTTTACTGTAATACATACATGTACTGGAAAACTTGTATAACATTATGTACTGTACAATATAGTTGGACTGGTTGTATACAACATGAAATGCAATTTAAGAACATAATATTACTGTATGTTTCTATAATTAGCATTACTTATACTGTACAAATGTGCTTATCCCAAGTAAATGTTACCATAGTGTTTATTACAACTGGGAAGTAGCAAAGTGTATGTCTTGAAATCTGTGATAAGCAGCAACAATGTAGATATGGCATGTAAGTACTGTACAACAAAACTGCACTAGAGTAAATAAAAATTCTTTAAAACTGCTGGAAACATGAAGGAAAAGAAGAATTCCAAGCTTGTCCTAAAATTAAATTTGTATTAATGTCTCAAATTTAATACAAAAGTTCAAGTTTTTAGTTCTATATTATTTTCACTGTTCATGCAGGTTACTAAAGCAAAAAAAAAAAAAATCTGGTAAAGATGCAATATACAGGGTATTACTAAACAGTTCCATATATCATCAGTGTAGAACACTTACATGAGTCATTGTCATCAACAACAAAGGAAGCTTCTGCTGGAGCACTGCTGTTGGAAGGCATCAGAAGTTGAGGAGTCAGCAGAAAACCACACCTATACCAATCAAAATATCAAAGAATCAGGTGGTTATACAATATACAACAGTCAAGTACTGCATAATTACATGTACAGTATCTAGAAAACAAACTACAGTACAGCCTCTATCATGTTCAGCACATTGGCATATAAAATATACTGTATGTACTCACTATTGGTACCGGTACTTAACAATAATTAAAATTTATCCATCATATCGACTTGATACATTACAACTTGAAACCCCTCCTTCAATATCAAGATATTTTTAAACCCTGTTGATCACAATCAGCTGATATTACAGTACAGTATAATAATATGTGATATTGACTCCAATAATATTACTTGGAGACCCCATTCACACTTACACTATTATGGACATGATGAAGTTAAGGAGGAGGAGGTAACGCAAGAACCTGAAATAGGTCCCCATCCCTGAACCAAATGTGCCTTCTATCTCCTTCAGATCCTTATGCCATAAACTGTAGTCATGGAAGGTGTCCTGTACTGACTGCTTCAGCTAGAGGAGAAATATGGAGAATTAGTCCATGTAAGGTGAATTAATGTCATACATCACTTTTATTTAAGAGGGGGATAAATAAATTAACAGGAAATTAGTAAGGAATGCAACAAGAACCTAATATTTGTCTAGTCTATACTTTATAGTGAAAATAAAAAATCTGTTATATTTGTAAAACAACCTTCAGAATAGAAAAACAATGCAAATTTAACTTTAAGCAGTTGACTTTCTATGATGATAAGGAGTGAACACCAAGCTACTGAAGACATTAATGGTACAGTCTCGGCCTAGAGTAAGTATCCATCCACTCTCAGCCAACCCTGACATGTGGCACCATCACAACCAGGGATACGAGGGATGAAGCAGGGCAAAACTTATCAACCTGAGTTGAATCAGCGAAACACTGTCTTCCTTCCACCTTCTTGCTGGCTCAAATAACTGATTCGACTCAGGTTGACGAGTCTTGCCCTGCTTCACTTTTCGTATCTACGGTAGCGATGGTGCCACATTTCTGGGTAGGCTGAGAGTGGGTGGATCCTTATTCTAGGCCGAGACTGTACAAGAGCTAAAAGTAATAGTGGAAGTTGTTGTTGTTGTTGTTGTTATTACTAATGCTGGCAGATGATACAATGTTGTTATAGGAACATGAAGGGGTTTCAAAATTTGACGAATGTATTCAGATATGTGACACAGTGGAATAAAATAAAGTTATGGTCTTCTTATATTAAACAGAACACTGCTGCAACAAATGACTCTCACTACCAGGTGTGAGGTTGGGTGAGAGTGAGTAACTACCTTGTACCAGTGCATGCTGATTGTGTACTTGAGGTACTTGAAGGGTGAGATGCCTTTAGCCTCCTGTGCCTGAGTGGACCGGTGGATGGTCAACTTCCGCCTCAGCTCTTTCTTCACCCTCAATGGTTTGGTTAGCTCACGCAGCGTTTCCCTAGCATATGTGACAAACTTCAGTTGCATACAATAGAGATAGCACACTACAAGCTCCATTACTTCACAACCTACAAGTCCTAGATGTACTCTTGATTATTGTTCCAAAAATAAGAAATGATTTGACATTACAGTACCATGTTTGGGGTAACTTTAAAGGGGAGAGTACTGTATACTTTTGTTACATTGGAGTGCCTTAATTCTTCCAAAGTATGCCAGAAAACAGGACCAGATGGACAAATATAATGGTGTTCTGTTGCTTGGAATACTTTGGAGGAATCATTATCTCCAAAAATGTCAATACTATACTCTCCCTTAAGTCACTGTCGCAGTCCTGCTCATAAGTATGTAAACTCCTTATTATTTCTGCTCAGAAAAAAAATGTCCTACATACTCTATACTACTGTGTCTATTACCTCATTTGATATTCAATCAACTGCATTGTTCTATAGTTAAGATGATGAACAAAATATGGTTAAATCCAAGATATCTTTCAATACAATAACTTTAGGAGGATTGGTAATCAATGTAGAAAGAAGAAATAGGGTGCTAAAGATTTTTTCATCTTCACCTTCTCATCAGTTCTCCATCAACATTATCGGACATGAACTTTACGTCTCCCTTCATAGCATTGGCAATTTCCTCAACGGCATCTTCCTCTGAGGTGGGTGTGACACCTTGCCGGCGGCGTGCCATGACAGTGTTGTACCAAGCTGAGGGGCGGCGTTCGCAGGTGTGGTGCAGTGTTCGTCCCCCTCCCAAATCCCCTGAAACATACATCACCCTTTCTCTGTACCTTATATCTCATAACTATAGACAGCACCTATAACTCGTGTATCATACCTGTAGACACCATCTGTACCACATATATCAAGAAAGAATAATTAAAAAAAATGTCTTTTAATAAACTAAATGGTAAGTGAAGGAAACTTATAGAAGTGAACAAAACACATTCAATGGAAAATGCGATGGCATATGACTTAATGCAACCATATTATACTGTACCTGCACTCCTTTCACCTGTAGCAAACCTGACTCTCCTAGGTTCCTCAGGTTCATAATAAAGCATTTCAAAACTCTCTGAGGTAACGGTATCCATGGCTCAGTCCCTTCTGCAACAGTTCTCTGGCAAACCTTAGCTTCACCAAGTAGTAATTTTAATCACGGTGGATTTCTTACTTCATCAAGCACAAGTCTTAGCCATCAAGAGCCAAATATTTGATCCTATACTTCAGTACTAGGAGGTCATCACAGGTTTTCACAATAAACAGTGCTACAGCTGGCAACACACTTCATGCTCACAATCACATATACATCCTCTCCATTTCCTGTCCTGCTATATGAGTCATTCATCTGTGTTATTTGAATTCTTTCGTTTTGGGTAATACATTAGTATACTTTCTTCAACAGTACTCTAGGGATACAATAAGGATAAATAAGTAAACTGTATTATTACTGCAGTCTGCTGATCTAACAGATCAAGGGATAGCCAAGTGCCCAACTAGAACGAGAAATGTACTGAGTATGAGTGTACTTTTTATTATTTTTTTCATAAAAAGAAATGCCAGGACATTGTTTTTTCCATAGATATATATTCCTCATAGTGCACTGTGAGCTTGAATTAAACTCAACACACATTCATTATCAGAGTATTCTTAGGGACTTATACAAATCCTGTAGTATTTTACATACTGTACACCACATTCACTTTACACTGTTTGTGGACATTGGTATGTGGTGCCTGAGAGGACAACAAACACAAGCAAGACTCTGAAAAAGTCCATGGTCTCACCTCCATGGTGCAAAGGCAGTGAATACTTCAGGTGATTATCCCAGCCACTCAGAGTGTGGCACCTGGTGAAATCAGAGCTGCCTCTTTCCCGCAACTGGAAGTCAGTGCGTGCTCGGCGTAATGGCAGGCTGGAACTTCCACTCCCCTCACTTCCACTGCCATCCTCATTGGTAACTGGAAGGTATTATAGAACTCACCAATGGAAAACAAGTCTGATAAGAGGATATGTGTACATCAGCCCTTATGTGTGTGTGCATATCGAAGTATAATATTTTCTAATTACAACCAATCAATGCATCCTCAATCTTCTTCGTCTAAACCTACATTCCAGAAGAACAGTTCCATTACCATATCTACCCACTGAAGACTGGCTAACTTTGGTAATGCATTTATTTACATCCTGTATAGGCTATGGTAGAATAGTAATAATAAACAGCTTTAGACAAGACAATTTTTCTTTCTGCATGAAAAATCCCGAACCCACGTCATATTCCTTTAAATTACAGGTACTGTACTTACAATTATCAAGAGGAATTCCCTCAACCTCCACAGTATATGTGCGAGATGCCATTTCTTAACTTGGGACTCCACTTTCATTCAATAGAGCAACTGCTGTTTTGAGCATCAACCAACATACTGTGCAGTACAGTACTGGATCACACATATGTAGAATTTATGGCAGCATCATCTGTCAGACCTTCATAATACCACACCACTAAGCTGCACACCTGAAAAACAATAACACCTCCATTGTAAAGAATACTTAAATGAAATAACACTTTCATTATGAAGAATACTTAACAGAGTACATTAAGCACACATTCCTATACACCTGAAACACAAAGACACTTCCATTATAAAGAATATTTAACAGAGTACATTGAAAACACACTAATAATACCCTGCCTACTGGGACCAAAACTCATAACACATCCTGCAAGCTTTATCTTATCAATATCTGCGTCATTAACACTCAAAGGAGCTCAATTCTTATCATTCCATATCACACACTTTTCTGTTGTAAATTGGTTTTTATCAATTGGCTATAGATATATACTACAATCATTATTTTTGCTATAGATATATATTTGTATTTATTTCTTGCATTAAGAAGTTAAGACAGAAAAAGGAGAGAGACAAAGAAAATATTTAATTAAGCATATACCGGTACATCTAATAATAAGGTATAATTAATTAAGCATAATTTCATAACGGTATTTATAATTAAGCATATACACTACTGGTACCGGTATATTTAATTAAGTATATACCAATATATAGTAATAATAACTAAGGTAAATTTACAGAAGTACTGGGTTCACTATATTGTATATTTTAGTATAATTACCCACTACAGTATTTTGGACCATTCCAAGACACTTTTCATCTATGGTGTTTCTCTCTGTATAATTTGGAAATTAGTCTGACCTAACCTGACCTGATCTAACCTAACCTATACCACAGCAGACTACCGGGACCGAACTTGGGCCAACTACAGTACCGGGATATAACCGGTGTAAACTAACATTAAGTGACTGGGGCAAATTTCCGGGACCTAGCTGGATGTGATAACACTGCACGGCCTCAGCAAAAAAACAGTACTTTTGAAATAATACCATAACTAATAATAATAATATAAATAATGGTAAATTTACAGAAGAACTAGGTTTACTATATTGTATAATTTAGTATCATTATTCACTATTCTGGACCATTCCAAGACACTTTCAATCTATTGTGTTTCTCTCGGAGATGCCCCGTTTTACAAACATAATTTGGAAACTAGTCTGACCTGACCTGACCTAACCTAAACCACAGCAGACTACCGGGACCAAACTTGGGCCAACTACAGTACCGAGATATAACCAGTGTAAACTATCATAAAGTGACAGGGGCAAATTCCCAGGACCTAGCCAAATGTGGTAACACTGCACAAGCCTAGCCAAAAACCCACAATCCCTGATCCAATCTACTCTCATCCTAACCCCCTTCCTAATCCTACCCTGGATCCTTAAATCCCCCGCACATTATGCTGCCCATGAGCAGCCCTCTGCGGGACCTCTTAACTTGAACTTGAACTATTACTACATTAGGCTAGGTCCTGGAAATTTGCCCCAGTCACTTTATGATAGTTTACACTGGTTATACCTGGTAGTTTGGTAATTCTGTATAAGAGGTCTACCTGGATTGTTCCACATTTTATACATTGTCATGCATATTTTTACTTGTTCTATTGATTGCTGCCCAAAATATTTAGGAAATAACTTTTGGTATAATCCCTAGTACCAGGACCAATGATTTTCTTTAATTTTAAAGGCACTATTAATATTTTCTGAAACATACTTACAAATATTACTTCTTTGTACTGTCGGAAGTTATATATTGCTATATTTATTATATAAAGCCAATATAATGTGCAATCTTCTCTTAAATTCATTACACATGAACATATTACATTGTCCCCTTGTGAAATATACACAAATTGTAAAGGTTTGCCACGTGGACCTTCTATGCAAATTGATCGATTGATTGATTAGGCGCCGCAACATCGAGGTCCTATAGCGCCAGAAAAAGGTGATAGAGAGGTGTGACAGCAAGCAGGAAGGAAATGAAAAGAAAAGAGGGACAGTTGAAGAACTGAAAGCTAGTGGCTGGGGCCGAAGGGGTGCCAAAACCCTATAAGTATTGCCCACATTACTAATTTACTACAGGCAATACCCCCTACGGGGGACCTTTAATGCAGATATACCGAAAAGAGTCTTAGAAAAGTCTAAATAAGTAGGTAATGAAGGTAGAAAACCCGTAAGTTATGCAATAACGGTAATTCTGTCAACATTTACAGAGTAAATTATATTCACGTGTTATAATACGTGGGTAAATTAAATACACGTGTTATGAGGCGTTATAACAAGTGTAATGGTAGATAAATTACTGGGGATTACTTTTACACAATTAACTCACCTGTCTCGTCAACTTAATAATATTTTGGGACTCACCAGTATTGCCAGACAAAATTAATGAAAATCTTACAAACTCCGGCTGGGTCCCAGTATTTTGCCCCCGGTCATTTATTTTACTTTATCACGATTATTCCCCGTAGTTTGCCCAGGTTAGGGTTGCATGTAGCTTGATTTTATAGGAATAAATCATGTATCAAAATACAAAATATATAAATATTATAGTTAAGTTAAGCCAGAAGTTAGTGTATGAAAAACAATATGAGAGAAAACAATATACAGAGATAGAAATTAAGGGATACTCAAAAGAAATGAAAATAATGTACTGCACCTTCTTTACGCCCACCACTAACCTCGACAAAAAAACACACACGCACACACACACACACACACACATCCAATATCCTCACAAAATACACACACACATCCAATACCGTCACAAAACACACATCCAAAATTCTCACAAAACACACACACATCCAATATTCTCACAAAACACACACACATCCAATATTCTGACAACACACACACACATCCAATATTCTCACAAAACACACACACACACACATACACATCCAATATTCTGACAACACACACACACATCCAATACACACACACACACACACACAGACAGAGGATTAGACAAAAGACAGCGTGCGACGGTGCGAGCGAGCCAGCGACCACATGCAGGTAAACATTGGCTGAGTGAGGTCTGTGCTAGAGAGATAAATTTTGTCTCTCTCCTCAGTGTTAAATGTTGACTTTGGCTCTTTCCTCTCTCTCTCTCTCTCTCTCTCTCTCTCTCTCTCTGTTGTGTGTTTGTCTCTTTTTTTTCTCTCTCTCTGTTGTATGTGTTTGTCTCTTTTCTTTCACTCTCTCTGTTGCCTGTCTATTGTTTCTCTTTTTTTCTGGACAGGAGAGGGAATGACTTGGGACCGAAGGGATGTCAAAACTCTTAAAAGTTAACCCACATCCTTGAGACCTCAGAACAGTACTATACAGTAACAATTATAGAACAAGGACGGGGTGGAGTGAGAGGGAACGGAATAAAAGAGGGGAGAAGAAGTAAAGGGGGAGGAGGGAGAGAGGAAAGGACTATTGGGGCAGGAGAGAAGGGAGGGATCGAGAGAGGTAAGAGAAAAGGGGAAGAATTACAGAGAGAGGGGAGAGGAGGGAGAGGGGAAGAACTTGAAGTGTATTTGCTGAGTGACCGTGTTTACTGTGTGGGTGAGGGAAGGAGGAAGGATTTTGGAGGGATGGAGGATTGGAGGGAAGGAAAGAGGGATGGATGGGTGAGGGAATACAAAGGAATACAAAGGAGGTACAGGCAACAACAGCCCTGGTGGGCCTCACAAGGCTGCCTGTGATGGAAGTGTTTGTAGGGATGGAGGGAAGGATGGGTGAGGGAAATGGAGGTATAAAGTTTGAAAGTTTCAGAGCATGGTGAGGGAGGTGTTTGGGGAGGAGGGAATGGGTGATGGAGGGAGGAGGAGGAGAGGGACTATAGGGAGAGAAGGCATAACAGAATAACAGGAAAGGGTGGAAGGATGGAAAGATGGTACATACCCTGGTAATAAAAATGATGATAATGAATTACCACCGTATTTAGACAGTACAGTATATATTATAATGTATCCATCCTAAGGTTACAGGAGGGCGCTATAACCCTCTCTCCCCCCACACACACAAATATACAAAGTTATAGCCCAAATGCTATAGTCTCAAACCTTGTATTATGTCTCAAACCTTGTGTAGTGTGGAGATGTAGTACAGTGTAGTGTGGGTTATAGTACAGTGTAGAGTAACAGTGTAATGGTATAAAGTAACAGTGTAGTATAGTACAGTGTAAACTGTAAAGTAACAGTGCAACGGGAGGGTGTAGTACAGTGTAGAGTAACAGTGTATTGTGAAGGTGTAGTACAGTGTAAAATAACAATGTAATGGTATAAAGTAACAGTGTAGTGAAGTACAGTATAACGTTACAGTGTAGTAAGGGACATACCAGACCCCACCTGTCATCCTGTAACCCCCCTGCTAGGTTATCTGGGCAACTTCCCGTCACCCTCACACACACGTTTGTCCACCAGTTAGTACATCGGTTAGTACATCAGTTAGTATATACATCCGATAGTACATACATCCGTTAGTATATAGTATAACACACACGTTATTTGTTAGTACATCTGGCAGCTGAGTAAAGTACAGTACATCATGTCAGTAAATCCTTTGGTAGTAAAGTATTTATAGTTAAATATTTGTTTCATTAATCTTAATCTTCATCAATACGTACACGAGTTTGTAAAATAAATATATATATGAATAAATAACTTACCTGTTGAAAATGTGTATCTATAGACATCATCTGGTCGTCCAAGCGGAGGATTGGCGACGGGGCGGCGACGGCGGCGGTGGCGTAAAATTTTTACCATTACCATCACCGTAAAATTTTTACCATTATCATCACCGTAAAATTTTTACCATTACCATAACCGTAAAATTTTTACCATTACCATCACCGTAAATCTTTTACCATTACCATATAATATAGTGACTAGAAAATGCTTTATACTTTCGTTATGTATGAGAAAATATATGTAGTTAGGTTTGTGCTATACTATTTTTATTATTAATTAAGCATAAGTATTATTGCCTAGTTTATATATTCAGAGGGCAAAAAAAAATCTATATACTTTCGTTATGGACGTAAGGTATGAAAATATTTATGTAGTTAGGTCTGTGCACTTTTACTTTTATTAAGCATGAGTATTATTTCCCAGGTTATATATTCAGAGAAAGGGTGAAAGTCAAGTCGAGTTAAATTACCAAATCATCTTTTTATTAAACCACGAGTATACGACGAAAATTATTAAAAGCATAAAAGTAAAATGTCTTGATACCGCTGCCGAGGGGATGCCGGATAGTTATTATATTAGATAGTATTCCTTGGATTACACATGTGGTATCTATAATTATCAGGTTATGTTGCATGCAGTAAATCCGTCCATTGTAATTCAGATTTGTTTATGAAAGCAAGTTTGATAAGTATACAGTATAATATGTTGGTGTTGTCGTATAGTGATTGTTGGGTCGTTGTCGTCTACTCTCTTCCCATTTCTTCAACAGTTCTTCATTTCCTTTTGCTGTTTCCTTCGTTCTTTTTTTCCCTTCTCTTTAATAATTTCACCAACAGTAATTTCTTTCCTTCTTGCTTGTTGTTCCTATTCGTTTCTGACCTAGCCCAGTCTTTTGTTTTGTTCCTTTTTCTTTACACTCACTCCTCAAAGTGTGCCAATCTTCCCCTCTGTCGGAGCCCGAGACGTAGATAAAGACACTGTTAGAAGACTGTAGAAGTTTACAATAATGTGTACTTTACCCAGTGAGATGAGTGTATGACTGATTGCTATTCGAAATTTAGTTTATTTACATAATGAACTTCCGCCAGGGTGGGACAGCAGTACTCCAAAGTCCAAACCACTACCAAGAGACTCGACCATTTATAGAACCGCGAGTGTGTTTTTCACGCTTCTTATCAGTGTTGACAACCTCGCACGCTGGCTTTGATACTACGTGCTGCCTTTATCATATTATTTTCTCTGGTAATTCTGGCTCGAATGCTTTTATCAGATTCTTTTCTCTGATAAATAATTCTCTCTCACGGGTGGCATATTCTTTTTTTTAGTATTCCTGCTTCCTGTTTTTTTTTTTTTTTTTTTTTTTTGCTATTATTCTATGTGCTGGAGTTTGAGGCAAAGAATGCACGGTGCTCTTTCGTCCCAGCGTTTAGTGCATTGCTATATAGAGTGGTCGTATTCTACCACAATGGGCCGAGTTCAATCCTCATAGATAGCTGAACGACATATGAGTAGGGAGAAGAGTAGCGCCTTTCTGAATCTGAACCTGATTAAAGTAAAGTAACGAGCCCTAATAATGAGTATCCAAGTCTACTTCGAATAACCTCATCAGATCTGGTTTCAAAACGAGCCCTGGTAAGTCAGTGTGAGGCAGGATGAACGTTGTAACTGGTTCATTTTTATGTCAAATGATACGAAACTTACAACAATTAAGATTTGCTGGCTGCATATTTATTATTGCTCGTGATTGTACATACATACATACGTGGTCTGTCAGGGCTAACTCGGTAAAAACGGGAGTATAGCTTAGGTGTAGGAAACTTGTTGGTTCCAGATCAGAAAGGTGTTAGTTAATTAGTACCCCACAAGGTAGGGAAAGCAACTACAGACACAAAATAAATCCAGGCAACAGTATAGCCAAGTCGAAACTATAACAAGGTAACGTTCGGGTCCTTAGGGAAAGCAACAACAGACAAGATAGGGAAAGAAACTACAAGAAGATGGGGAAAGCAACAGACAAAACGCATCCTAGCAACAGTAAGCAAGACAATATAGGGAAAGTAACTGGGGAAAATGCATCCTAGCAACTTTGAGCCTAAACTACAAAAACGCCGAATGAAATCTGACACAGGATGAGTGAAATGATAAGTGTAATTGATAAGGAGCAGCTTGGGTGTCACGTTTGTATAGTCTTCGTTTTCTTCTCAGATTTGGAAGTCCTCTGTTTGATGTTTGTTGTTGTTGTTATTGTTATTGTTATTGTAGGTCAGTTTTCTCCACTCAATAAAGATATAGTTACGAGTCATAATAATGATAGTAGTAGTTGTCGTATTTGTTGTTGTTAATAATAATAATATTTGTTGTTGATGTTCATAATAATAGTAGTCGTAGTATTTGTTGTTGTTTTTGTTGATGTTCATAATAATAGTTGTTGTTGTTATTGTTGTTGTTGTTTTCTCCATTCAATAAAGATAGAGATTTACTTCGGATAACCTGCATACGTGCTTGTCTGCCTGATGGAGTAATAATAAATGATCTCCAATTAATATGAAACATTAAGATAAGCCTTGTATATATATTTTTTCGTATAGTTGGTTCACAGTTATGTCAGATGATACGAAATTTCAACAAGACCCCTGGGATAGCCTTGTGTTGGTAGTTCTGGACCAACTGAATCCTCCAAACTATTCCAAGCAACAGAACACCCTTATTTTTGCTCTTCTGGTCCTGTTTCCTAGCATACTTTGGAGGAATCAAGGCACTCCAATGTACCATAAAAGAACTACCACCTTAATGACCCCTGTGATCGTGTATGAGAATTGGAGGCTTCTGATTCCTCCTGATTAGCCTGTACCCCGAATCGAGATCCTCTCCTATAGGTGTGTGTGTTTCGTGGCAATATTTGAAGGACTTTTTTTTTTACCTCCAATTTTCTGACTACACCATAACGGGGCCCCTTTTAATATTATGATGCTCGTGACTATACACTCTCAATCCACAATCCCTAGCCCACCTGAAATCCCTAACTCCCCCCCCCCCCCTCCAAAGAAAAAGAAATAAAACAAAATAAAGATAATAATAATAATGCCCAAAACAACAACATATCATAATAACCCCATCAACTTCATAACAAAATATCCCCATCAATAAAAATAATAATAACACCCAAAACAAAAACATATCATAACCCCATCAAACTTCATAACAAAATATCCCCATCAATAAAAATAACAACAACAACATATCATAATAACCCCATCAAACTTCATAACAAAATATCCCCATCAACTGTATATTAATTTTTAGCATTGTGTTGATAAGGGGCCATTAATTTATAGTAGGAATTCTATAGTGTTATAATATACAGGCGTCACAAGTCAATCCCGGTGATGTGGGAAGGAAGAGGAAACAAGTCTAGGGAAAGGGAGAGGACGGAAGGAAGCTGTGAGGAAAGAGGAGAAAGGGAGTGCATGGGAGGGAAAGTGAAATTAAGGCAGGAAGAAGGGGCAGAGAAAGGAAAGAGAGGGAAAGCAGTAGAAAAATAGGAAAGTAAACGTAAGATGGAGAAGGGAGGAAAATGGGAAGAGGATGAAAAAATGGAGGAGTAAGGGAAATGAGAGAGAAGAAGGGAAAGAGATAGGGGGAGGGAAAATGAGAGGTGGTTATAGGGTGGATCATGATGTAAGAGAGAGAGAGAGAGAGAGAGTGTGTATGTGTGTTTGTCAGAGAGGGAGAGAGTGTGTGTGTGTGTGTGTATGTGTTTGTCAGAGAGGGAGAGAGTGTGTGTGTGTTTATGTGACTGTGTTTGTCAGAGGGAGAGAGAAAGAGAGCGACTGTGTGTGTGTGTGTGTGTGTGTGTGTGTATGTCAAAGAGAGAGAGAGAGAGTCATGATTGGTGGGTCCTTTGGGAGTGAGGGAGGGGAATGGGGGGGGAGAGGAAGGGGGGGTGGGGGAGTAAAGATGACGACAGCCCAACTCTATATACATCAGCAGGTGTTACACGCCAGAGAAGAGAAGAGAAGAAGAGGTGGGAAAGGAAAGGACTCTCACTGACTGACTGACTGACTGGGGAACGCGTATAGTAGTAATCCCTTAGTAGTACCCTTACTCCACTCACTCTCACTTACCCACTGACACCGAAGCCGACAACACGCGTCCTGGAACTCGTGCCGTCGTCGTCCCCGCCATCAATCACAGCTGCACGTGTATTAAGCCTGAGCACGGTTCGCCATCACAGCTGCATATATACACGTGCCTCCTGCTGACTGCTGCACGTGCTGTTTCTGTCTGTCTTTTTCGTACTTCCCACAAGCCATAATATTATAAACACAGTCACTACACGTGTTTCTTCTATACTTCTACTGGTATCATCAAGAATATCAACAAGTTTGGTCCCATCCTGCTGTTGTCTCTGTTGATCCCTTAATGTCTCCTGAGGCCCTTACCACAACAACACACTTCACCCACACTCCTGCTGCTACTGGTCCTGCTGGTGCTGTGGTCTCCTGTAGTGGCCGTGGGAGGAGCCTGCTGGTGGGCCTTCTCTCAATAACGTGGTAAGTGATGATTCGAAGTTTTTACTGTTGATTATAATATTATTCATGATTTCCACGCACGTGTCAGAAAGTTGCAATTTCTGTCATTAGTTTTTTTTTAATTAATAGCTTTAGTTTTACTGTTGATTGTATTTATGATTTCCACGTGTAGAAAGTTGCAATGCTTTAGATAGCAGTTTCTGTTAATATTATTTTTTTAATAATAGCCACTCAAATTGGGTTTTGTGGTTACTGTTGAAAATATTCGAAGTATATAAATATTTTTTTCGCTCAGCCGTGTGTTATTGATGAATAAAGGTTAATTAAGGGGGTCATTCTTTTTTGGTACATTGGAGTGCCTTGATTCCTCCAAAGTATGCCATGGAGGAAACAGGACCAGATGAACAAATATAATAATGGGTGTTCTGTTGCTTGGAATAGAGTTTGGAGGATTCAGGTGCTTCAGATTTACCCAACACAAAATTTCCCCCTAAATATATATAATGTAACTATATAATTGCCGAATCTGTCAATCAATCAATGGATGTAATTAGCCCAAGTTAGTAGATTAGAGAACTATGCTGATTTCTCCACACGTTATATTAATACATGGATATAATAGGGAATAATTTTCGTGACATAATTATATTTGGATGAGTTTGTAAACCTCCAATTTATCACCAACTGTATATAATTATAGGCTATTCTTATGCCCTTTAAAAAAACCAAAGAGAGAGAGAAAGAGAGAGAGAGAGAGAGAGACCGAGAGAGAGAGAGACCGAGAGAGAGAGACAGAGAGAGAGACAGAGAGAGACAGAGAGACAGAGAGAGAGACCGAGATAGAGACCGAGATAGAGATAGAGAGAGAGAGACAAAGAGAGAGAGAGATATGTAGTCTTATCAAATCCTTCCCTTTCGGCATTTGAAAGAGATGTATATTTATTTTTTACAACACGTCCCTTCGCAAGGTGGCAAGGGCGTTTTTTTTTTTTTTTTTTTTTTTTTTTTTGAAGTCCTACACACACACACACACACACACACACACACACACACACACACACACACACACACACACACACACACACACACACACACACATACACACACACACACACATACACATACACACACATAATATACACACACACATATATACACACATATACACACATACACATTATCAAGTGTCAATTAGTGTCAATTACATGTGAAGAGAGCATGTGTGTGTGTGTGTGTGTGTGTTCTAAATGATAAGTGGAGAGCATGTAGCATCTCGTTCTGTGTGTGTGTGTGTGTGTGTGTGTGTAGCATTTAACATCTCGTTCCCCGTGTGTGTGTGTCTGTCTGTGTGTGTGTGTGTGTAGCATTTAGCATCTCGTTCCGTGTGTGTGTGTGTGTGTGTGTGTGTAAATGATAAGTGCTGTTTTTCCCCGCGACTGATAAACTCGACCAAGCACCTGACCACCTCACATTAAGAGAAGTAATTAATTAAGAGAAGTAATTAATTATAAGAAGTAATTAATTATAAGAAGTAATTAATTATAAGAAGTAATTAATTAAGAGAAGTAATTAATTAAGAGAAGTAATTAATTATTTCCACATTTATAAGACTAGTGTTTAAGACGTGTTTTATTTTTTATGATAAAGAGTTTTGTTTATTATTTTTTTTATGATATGAGTTCTCCAATTTGCCCACAACATAATTATATACAGTTACTTCCATTAGTTAATTAAGTAATTCACCCTGTAATGTATGTATAAGTCAGATAATTGGAGGCCTATAATTATACGTATATAGTCCTTCAAATATAACCACGAAACATCATCCTATATAATCCTGTATAATCATAGAAGGAGCTCCATGTTTCGTAGCAATAGTCAAGAGGAATCAGAAGCCACCACTAATTCTCGTGTAACAGAAAAATATTATCATCCATCCTCTCTTCCTTCCCTTCCTTGTGTACCGATAATAATTTGGACTTGAACTTGAGAGAGAGAGAGAGAGAGAGAGAGAGAGAGAGAGAGAGAGAGAGAGAGAGAGAGAGAGAGATTTCACCATGACCTCACCAGCGTAGAGAGGTCATGCTAGGTCAACACACCGTTCCCTGACAATCTATAGGCAGGCCGCTTAGGAGAAATGGTTCATGGATTAATACAACATCTGGGGTACAGATAGACAACAGAGATACATTTTGTTTGACTCTTTTGTATTTCTTTTTCCCACATCAAGATTTTGACGCTTTTCTTAATTTTTTTTTCACATTAAGAGTTTGATGCTTTTCTTTTTTTCTTTTTTTTTTCACATTAAGAGTTTGACGCTTTTTTTTCTTGTTTTTCCACATCAAGAGTTTGACGCTTTTTTTTTCACATCAAGAGTTTGACGCTTTTCTTGTTTTTTTCACATCAAAAGTTTGAAGCTTTTCTTGTTTTTCCCACATCAAGAGTTTGTTTTTTTGTTTGTATGCTTGTTTGTTGGACCTATGCAGTGTTTTATTTATTATACCCAATTAAGCTTCTTTCGTATATATATATATACATGCAGGATCTACTCATTAATAGATACACTTAGTTGGTTGCATTGATAAAAAATTGGTTGTTATCTTGAGGGGGTCGCTTCTTCGTCAGTCAGTTCGATAGTCAGTCAGTCAGTCCGAGAGTTAGTCAGTTCGATAGTCAGTCAGTCCGAGAGTTAGTTAGTCAGTCAGTCCCATAGTCAGTCCGAGAGTTAGTCAGTTAGTAAGCCAGTCGGTCAGTCCAATAGTCAGTCAAACAGATAGTCAGTAGTCAGAGTCAGTCAGTCCAATAGTCAGTCAAACCGATAGTCATTGAGTGAGTCGTGCCGTGTCGTCTGGCGTCAACAAGCAAGATAACCAAGTAGAAGGTCATATCAACTCACAGATAACACACACACACACACACACACACACACACACACACACACACACACACGATAACAAACAACAATATTATCACCTTGACATCAGAGCAATACTATAAAATAATAATTAACCCATTAATAATAATAATTAACCCATTAAGAATAATAATAAGTCTTGGGGTGGATATAGAAAGGCTGTCCCCTATTCCTACACCCACTAACCCCCCCACACCCCCTTCAAGCCTGTCCCCTACTACCGCACCCCCCTAAACCCCTCCCCCAAAGCCTGTTCCCCTTAATTAATTAACTTGGTGAGCAGTACAGAACAAAGTTACATTTATTTATGGTAGAATAATGTTGTGTTCTGTTGTTGTTGTTGTTGTTGTTGTTGTGCAGGTAATTAATAACGTTTTGGTTCATCTGTATCTTTTTCGGTCACTCTCTCTGACTTCTACACACACACACACACACACACAGACATTTTCTCTCTCTCTCTCTCCACACTCATACACTCTCTCTCCACACTCATACTCTCTCTCTCTCTCCACACTCATACACTCTCTCTCCACACTCATACTCTCTCTCTCTCTCTCTGTACACATACACACACAGCTCTCCCACGTATACAGTACAATACAACACCCCCTACCACCCTCACCCCTACCACCACCACCTTCCACTGCCCGTCTAAATTTCTCGGTAAATAATGAACCCACCCCCCAACCCACTCTCCCTTCCCCTCCCTCCCCTAACTGCCCCTACCCCACCCTTACCTCAACCCTACTCTCCCTCCCCTAACTGTCCCTACCCCACCCTTACCTCAATCCCCACTCTCCCTTCCTCTCCCTCCCCTAACTGCCCCTACCCCACCCTTACCTCAATCCCCACTCTCCCTTCCCCTCCCTCCCCTAACTGCCCCTACCCCACCCTTACCTCAATCCCCACTCTCCCTTCCCCTCCCTCCCCTAACTGCCCCTTCCCCACCCCTACCCACCCCTAACCTACCCAACCTTACCCTATCTTCTACAACCTTATTCTATCCATCTATCTTCAGAAGTTGTGATGCAATTTGGTGTTGGGTGTTTTATTTTTGTAGTATAATCTTCTGTCGTTTGGTTTTGAGTGTTTTATTTTTGTAGTATAATCTTCTGTTTCTTTCTCCACAAATGAACGTCCAATAATAATGAATGAACTAATAACTCTCTTGGGGAAGGTGGAGGAAGGAATGGGTGAGGAGAAGGGAGGGGGGGGGGAGGATTAAGGGGGGTGGGGGGGGGAGGGGGAAGGATTAGAACGAGTGAGTTGAGGTAAAAGTACAGTGTTGGTAAATCTGGAACATCTGATTCCTCCAAACTATTATTTATGCTACACTGAGGGGATAATTCACTTTTGTTATTTTGGAGTGCCTTGATTCCTCCAAACTATGCCAGGAAACAGGACCAGATGAACAAAAATAATGGTGTTCTGTTGCTTGGAATAGTATGGAGGATTCAGTTGCTCCAGATTTACCAAAACAAAATTTCCCCCTTAAAGGAATTAGTAATCCTCCAATTCATCAACATGAAAAATCTCCCCCTCTAAAATTAAGTACCCTGTGATCGTGTATGAAAATTGGAGGCTTCTGATTCCTCCTGACTATACCTCGAAACAAGCTCCTTCCATATAGGTGTGTGTCTGTGTTTGTTTCGTGGCAATATTTGAAGGACTCATTTACCTCCAATTTTCTAACTACATCACACAGAGGAGGGCGAAAGATATTGGAGGCTACTGAGTCCTTCAAATTATACTACAAAACAAATCACACAGAGAGAGAGAGAGAGAGAGAGAGAGAGAGAGAGAGAGAGAGAGAGAGAGAGAGAGAGAGGTGAGTGTGGGAACCGTCTCAGAGAACCAGGGTTGAGTGTGTGTGTGAGAATAGACGGGATCCAGTACACTTGAGTGTGAAAATTGTGTGTGTGTATATGTGTGTGTGTGTGAGGAGAGAGAGAGAGAGAGAGAGAGAGAGAGAGAGAGAGAGAGAGAGAGAGAGAGAGAGAGGCGAAGGGAGGAGAGAGGAAAATTAATGCGAGTATAAAAATTGCATGAGAGAAAAAAAAAGGACAGAGAGAGAGAGAGAGAGAGAGAGAGAGAGAGAGAGAGAGAGAGAGGTGATGGGAGGAGGGAGAGTAAAAGAGGAAAGAGGGGAAGTATGGGGAAACACATTATCAGTACCCCTCCCCCTCCCCCCCCAGTCTACCAGTCTAGTGGCAAATGGTATTATCAGTACCATACCATATGTATGTATGTATGTGCGTATGTATGTATGTAGGCTGTGTATGTATGTATGTAGGCTGTGTATGTATGTATGTATGTATGTGCGTATGTATGTATTAAGCCTATGTATGTATGTATTTAGCCTATGTATGTATGTATTTAGCCTATGAATGTATATGTGTATGAAGCCTATGTATGTATGTATGTATTACCTTGGTCGTGGTGTACACATGAATGCTATGTATCACGTTGTGTACATTGTAATATTTTTGGGTACATAATTGTAATTTTAAGCTGCTCAGTTTGTATTACAGTATTTTGTATATTTATTTCAAGATAGATATTTCAATAGATAAATAGATGCACAAATTATATTCCTTCCACCATAATACAAAATAGTGTAATATATGATTTATGTGGAATTTATTTACTCTTGTCTATTTTTATCCTTATCTTCCCTTCCTCTCCCTCCCCAGCTCACATTCTCTCTCTCTCTCTCTCTCTCTCTCTCTCTGGTTTACAAAGGAGAATATAATAATAATAATCAAAATGTTGGTGCCTACATTGGATTAAATTGATTCCTCCATAGTAAATCACGAAACAATAATAAACACCAGAATAATAATAAACAAACAAATAATAATAATATAATGTTGTTGCATGGATATAGTTTGGAAGAATCAGTTGCTCCACCTCCACCACCTCCTCCAGGCTACTCCTCCCCCCATCCCCCCTGAATTAATGAGGCCATGGGGGTGGGGGTAATGGGGGGTGACTGGGGGCATGGGGCTGGGGGCTTGGAGGGGGGGTCGAAGGTAGCTATGACAGGATATGGAGGCAGGCAGGTGTCATCATTGTCTATGCTAGTGTACACCTCCCGATTTCCGTCAACAGATGGCACCACTCACTTATTCACTTACTCACTTATTCACTTACTTATTCACTCACTCACTTACTCATTAATTCACTTATTCATTCACTTATTAAAGCACTTATTCATTCACTTATTCACTTACTCACTTACTCATTCACTTATTCACTTACTCGCTCACGCAATCACTCACTCACTCACTCACACTCACTTACTCACTCACCTACTCAATCGATCACTCACTCACTCACTCACTCACTCACTCGCTTGCTTAAGCTGCTCCTCGAACACAAGGTTGATTCTATTTTATTTATATTTTTTATCTTCTACCTTTATTTGTTAATTAAGAGACCCAACCTGTGATGTGATGTAGTCAGAAAATTGGAGGTGAAATGAGACCTTCAAATATTGCCACGAAGCACACACACACACACACACAGAAATAAACAAAACATACACACACACATAAAGTTTGGAGGATTCAGTTGCTCCAGATTTACCAACACAAACTTCCCCCTTTAATTAAGAGAAGTCAAACGTTTTTCAAGACTCAAATTACAGAAGAACAGAATCTGATCCCAAGAAAATTATGTGTTGTGGTGTGTGTGTGTCTGTGTGTGTGTGAGAGAGAGAGAGAGAGTGTGTGTGTGTCTGTGTGTGTGAGAGAGAGAGAGTGTGTGTGTGTGTATGTTGTTAGTGTGTGTTGTGGGTGGGTGTGTGTGTGTGTATGATTGAGTGTGTGTGTATGATTGAGTGTGTGTGTGTGTGTGTGCATGTGTGATATGTACAGTATTGGTGAGTGAATCTGGAGCAACTGATTCCTCCACCAGACTTCATTCCAAAGCAACAAACAGACCATATCATTATTTTGGGTCATAGAGGGTCCTGTTTCCTGGCATTATACTGTGGAGGAATCGAGGTTCTCTGGTGTACCCCCCCCCGACCCCCTTACCCCCCCCA
>JAWZYT010003703.1:0-2500 GCA_034508575.1 Petrolisthes manimaculis | reverse complement strand
GTATGTGACCGGACAAACGACTGGGTTATTTAAGCAGGATTTTCTCTGGAATCAACAGGTAGACTAGAGGTGAGTGAGGGGTTGGTGGGGGGACACAATAAAGAACTATAAGAAACAGAACTGTGTGGGGGCAGTGGGTGGGTGGGGGGATGGAGGGGATAAGATAGTGTAGGGGTGGAGGGGCAGGTAGGGGGGAAGAGATGGGGCTATAGCATACAGGGACGAGCCAGGGAAGAGGGGTTGACTTTTAATTAAGATGGTGTGCCCAAAAACATCACACGAGAAAGTTTGTAAATTGTAAACAAATGAAACCACAACATTAGACCAACAGTGAAACTCAACAACAACAACAACAACAAACCTTATGTCCTCGTCCATAACGTTTTCAGTCCCCTTGTCGCCACTTGTGTCCTTCTATCTCTGCAATTCGTTCTTCATGCACAGTTCAATTGGTCAAACTATTATGAAGTTTTATTTCTTTAAGTATTTTGATCTTGCATAGAAAAAAAAAGAATCAAATATACATACAAACATATCACAACATAACCCTCTTTCATAAGATGTATACCTTAAACTCAACACACATATATAACACACACACACACACACACACACACACACACACACACATGAATAATAAACATGCATGGAACAATAAACATCCTGATAACAAAAACTACACACACATCAAAAATAAACATACACACACACACACCCACACACAATATACACCCAGAAAACAACAAACAACACACACACACACACACACACACACACCACACACACACACACACACACACACACACACAATATACACCCACAAAACAACACATACATCTTTCCCTTAATTCACAGCATCTCAAATATATATAATCACACACAAACAAATATGTATATACGAACAAATTCACACACACACACACACATATACAGTATATAAACAAATACACACACACACACATGTCTTGTTGTGGTGTAGAATGGGTTACCAAGAAATAAGTGAGTGTTTCTTAGTTTGCTGCTTCTTGCATAAGTTTAAGTTTCCGGCTCTGGTCTATTGAAGGGATGACCAAGTTTGTTTGTTTTGTGTGTGTGTGTGTGTGTGTGTGTGTGTGTGTGTGTGTGTGTTTTTATTATTATTATTATTTGAGATGCTGTGAAGGAAAAGATGTGTGTGTGTGTGTGTGTGTGTGTGTGTGTGTGTGTGTGTGGTGTGTGTGTGTGTGTGTGTGTGTGTGTGTGTGTGTGTGTGTGTATATAAGAGAATGGAAAGGGCGTGAGTGAGCGAATGAGGAAGAGTGTGGGCGAGTATGGGAAGAAGTGGGCGTGTGTGGGCGGGGGTGGGGGTGGGGTAGGGGGGGGAGTGGGCGTGATTCGGACATCCGGGCCACCCACGTCCTTCCCCTTCCTACCCATGACGTCACACAGGGAAATACCTGAATGAAGTGGGGTGGGTAGTGGATTTAATTTTGGAACTGGACATTGGGCAAATTGTTTCCTCCAAAGTTTGTCAGAGAACAGGACCACACACACACACACACACACACACACACACACACACACACACACACACACACACACACACACACACACACACACACACACACACACACACACACACACACACACACACACACACACACACACACACACATTCTCTCTCACATTCTCTCTTTCTATCTCTCTCTCCCCACTTCCCTTTCCCTCCCACGTGTTCTCCCATTCTCACTCCCCCTTCCTTCCATCACTCCCTCACTCACTCACTTCCCTTTCCTCTCTCTCTCTCTCTCTCTCTCTCTCTCTCTCTCTCTCTCTCTCTCTCACATCTTCCCAGACTACCTTCCCACACTCCAAGATCCCTGACAACATTCACACAAACTCTCTTTTTGTGTTTGATTCCTTCTCCAATAATAATAATAATAATAATAATAATAATAATAATAATAATAATAAGTCATAATAAAAATAACAATAGCAGCAACATCAACAACAACAACAACAACAATATTACTATTCTACCTCCATGTTTACTACTACTACTTCTACTGCTACTACTACTTCTAATAATAATAATAATATTAAGTCATAATAAAAATAACAATAGCAACAACAACAACAGGAGAGAGGCTAGGGATGGTGAGAGAGAGAGAGAGAGAGAGAGAGAGAGAGAGAGAGAGAGAGAGAGAGAGAGAGGATAGAAACCAAACACACTGAGAAACGAACAAATAATTAGAATAACAAAAGACAAGAATAACAAGACAAGGAGTAAAGATGGGAAGAAGCAGATATTATAATGAGAATAGAAAGATGAAAAACAGAAGACGGTGGAGATGAAGATACAAAAGATAAACATGATAGAAGAAGAAGATAAAGATAAAGATAAACGAAGGATAAATGAAAAGAGAGAGATGGTAAGAATAGAAAATAAAGAGAGAATAAAATGGGATGAAGATGTGAGAAATAAACATGATGAACAAAAAAAAAAATGGAGAAAGGAGAT
>JAWZYT010003702.1:7500-60000 GCA_034508575.1 Petrolisthes manimaculis | reverse complement strand
ATGTATATACGGGGAGGCATCAAGAAGAGAGAGAGAGAGAGAGAGAGAGAGAGAGAGAGAGAGAGAGAGAGAGGAGGGAATGCAAGCGTGATTACTGAGATGGTGTGTTAGTGTGCGTGTGTGTGGGGGAGGGGCGTACATATGTGTGTGTACGTGTGTGTGTGGTTGTGGGTGTGTATCCGTGTGTGTGTGTTTGTACGTGTGTGTTGGTGGGAGTGTGTGTGTACGTGTGTGTGTGTGGGTGTGGGTGGGTGTACGTGTGTGTGTGCGTGTGTGCTTTATGGTGTTTTGCAAGATGCGAAGGACAGAAAAACATGAGACAGAGACACTCGGCTTTATAACAGACACACATACAGACACACACACAGATAGAGAGAGAGAAATAGCCCCACACAGAGAGAAAGAGAAAAAAAAATAGCCAGACATACAAACAGAGAAAAATACCCAGACAGACACACACACAGAGAGAGAGAGAGAGAGAAATAGCCAGACACACCCACACACACGCACACACACACACAGAGGGAGAGAGAGAAAAAAAAATAGCCAGACAGACACACACACACACACACACACACAGAGAGAGAGAGAGAGAGAGAGAGAGAGAGAGAGAGAGAGAGAGAGAGAGAGAGAGAGAGAGAGAGAGGAGAGAGATAGTGAGAGAGAGAGAGAAATAGCCAGACACACACACACACACACACAGAGAGAGAGAGAGAGAGAGAGAAATAGCCAGACACACACACACACACACAGAGAGAGAGAGAGAGAGAGAGAGAGAGAGAGTGAGGGGCAGCACTTTGAAGTTGTGTATCCAGTGATCCCCTGAAGACTATGGCCCACCTCCCTCTCACCCCATATTACCCTATAAATGTGAGATGAGCTCAAATGGACTCCACTCACAGGCCAAACTTCTGAGGGTAAAGGGGATGGTAGGGGGTGGGGGTTGTAGGGGTGGAGGTATAGTTATAATGGGGTGTGGTAGGGGTGAGTGTGTGGGGGTGGAGGTGTAGTTATAATGGGGTGTGGTAGGGGTGAGTGTGGGGTGTGGTAGAGGTGAATGTGTGGGGGGGGAGATGTAGTTATAATGATGTGTGGTATGGGTGAGTGTGGGGTGTTAAAGGTGTGATGGGGGTGAGTGTGGGGGTAGCGGGGGGTTAGTGTGGGGTGGGTGGTATAGTTAGTGGAGTGAGGTGGGGTGAGGTGAACCTAGAGGAATGATAATTGCAAAAGAATTCTCACAAACACACACCATAGGAAGAGAGAGAACGAACCTAACTGAATTAATCCTCTATATTGATCTTAACACAAACAAAATACCATAAGAAAAGAGAGAACGAACTTAACTGAATGGAGTCGGAGTCAGTATATATGTGTGTGTGTGTGTTCTGACTGACCAATTGACGTTTCCTCCATGAGTCAACCAACACCTTCCCTTCATCATGACAGAAGAATAAAGGCTCGAGCACTTTGAAACACTAATATAACTCGTCGACCCTTCCCATCCATACCACGAACCTCGCAGCTGTTGATTTTTCACTACAAGGGAACACATTCTATCTCATGCACGTTCCCCTCTCAAAAATATTCATCATAATTTTCTTTTTTTTTTGGAGGGTGGGGGGTCATTTCTCCCATGCCAATATCAAAAAGAGCGTGTAGTATAAGTGTGAGTATAAGCGTGTAAGTATAAGTAGCATCGAAGCAGAGGAAGGGGGTTAGATCGTGTAAGGGTAAAACACATGGGGTTAAGTACAGCACTGTATACTGTATAGGGCAAGTCAAGACGGCCAAGCCAACAATAAAATATTCCTAAGGCTCATCCATCCTTGACCACTCCTAAACACCCACCAGTAAACTTCCTCTCATCACTCATTCTGGCTGGAAGTGAGAAAGGCAAAAACAACAGTAAAGTAAGTGAGAAAAACAGAGGAGAGTCGATATCTAGAAAACCACCTGCAGAGAGATTGTGAAGAAAAGAAAGTCAGATAAAAGATGATACAATTCAATACAATATTACAGTACAAAATTATATTAGATAAACACTTAGAACCAAATTGAGTGTAAAGATCTATACTTACCTCCTTATTACATCATATCAAATAATCGTATGAACTTCAAACTATGAATGGTTTGGAAAATTCACTTATTCGAACTCTGTTCAGTTGCTCTCCAACACTCCTTGGTCCAGCACTATCAGCCATGGCTGTACATGTAGTATGTATCTGTAGGTGTGGTGTGTGTAAGTGAGTAAATGTGGTGTGTGGGTTTGTGTGTGTGTGTGGGTAGGAGCGGTGTGCGTGTGTGTGTGTGAGTGGCTACCGTCCCTCCACATATCTCCTCGCCCTCTCAATAGTCTGAGATAATTAACCTGAGGATTAATTCTCGGTGGAACTCATTACCTGCCGCAATGATAGGCACTGGCCACAGGAAAGCCTTACTGTACGTGTACCTCCCGAACCGCCTTGCAATGGCATCTCCAACTTGCAATCAGCTTCAGTTTTTCCCAGATGGTATCGTTCACAGAGAGGAAGGAAGGTATACAGTACAGTACAAGGGTCTTGTTCACAAATGGAAGAAACCTTATAAGAGTGTGCTTGCTTCCTTCATGGACGGTCCTGTGATTGGTTGATTTAACAGGTGCAACGTGATATCATTGGTTAGTGTATCATAATATAGCGAGGGTGGGTCACACTTCATTGACCCCCTCACCATCCCTCCCCTTGGCCTCCTTCCTTCCCCCTTTCCCAGTCAGGCCTCTCCCTCTTATACTCCGGACTCGAATATTAATTGAACAGCGATCGAAGGGTGAAGAAACGTGCGGATGTTAATTAGGGAGCGAGGGAGGGGTGGTTGGTTGGTTGGTTGGCTGCTGGCTCCCTCTCGGCTCCCTCTCGGCTCCGCCCATTGTTTCTTGCCGGCTGCTGCCTCCCTTACACAATAGACCTCCGCCTTAATCTTTGAAACTAATTAATTAATGAAAAGGTGAATCAAATACTAAGGTAATAAGCTTCCATAATTAACTGACTTTCCAGGATGAGGAGGGAAAGGGATGTATGTATAAAGAGGGACATGCAGAGGGAAGGATGGAGGAAGTGAAGGAGGGAGGTACGGACGGACGGATGGATAGAAGAAAGAAGAAAAAAGAGGAAGGAGTGAAGGAGAAAGAGGAGATAGAATGACAAAGGGAGATATGGGTTACAGAAGGAGGAGGTGTGAACTGAGATAGATGAAGGGGTAATTGGATGGGGGGGAAGGGATATATGTATTACGTATGAATCAAGTGAAGAAAGGAGGTGAAATAAAGATGAAGCAGAGTTAAAACAAATGAAGTGGGGGCGGAAGGTAACTAAATATTTTGGAAGGAAAGAGACAAAGACGGAAAAAAGGATATATGAATGAGGAAATATAGGTGATAGAGAAAGTTAGAAAAGACAGAGAAATGGAGAAGCTTAATTAAGGGTCCTGTATTCGTGTATAATTCGTGTATGAGAATTGGAGGGTTCTGATTCCTCCTGACATTCCACAAAACAAATTCCCTCCATATAGGTGGTGTTTCGTGGTAATATTTCAAGGACTCATGAACGTCTAAATTTTTCACTACATCACAGTGTCCCTTAATTAAGAACCCTGTGATCGAGTATGAAAATTGGAGGTGTCTGATAAAACTCTGATTCCTCCTGACCATGCCACGAAACAAGCTATAAAAAAATAGCTCCTTCCATATAGGTGTACAAGTGTGTTACGTGGCAGTATTTGAAGGACTCGTATATCTCCCATTTTCTGACTATATCACATGCAGGGTCCATTATAAGATGCCAATGTGTGCTTTTCAGAGAGTGGAGAAAGTGATTACGTGCAAGGCGAGGCATATTATATTACAGCTTATCAAAGACATCAGCTGCACGGACTCTTTAATTAGTGTTACCAAGGGGAGGCAAACCAAGGAAACACACAACACATACGTACTGCATTACCTTGTGTTCATTTAATTATAGCATGGAGTCGTGAATGTTTTGAATGCGTGGAGGAGAGAGGGTGGGGACTCTCTCTCTCTCTCTCTCTCTCTCTCTCTCTCTCTCTCTCTCTCTCTCTCTCTCTCTCTCTCTCTCTCTCTTGTGTTCCTGCTGCAGGGTTTATTCTAAGGAAAATTTACAACTGCACAAACTTTTATGCGAAGCCCGAACGACCTAAAGTTCCAGTGGTTCCCAAACCGGGGGGCGCGCCCACCTCAGGTTTATTATTTTGTTCTATGTATGACTATGAGCAACCACTTGTGGTTTCACATCTACTGTAAATACGTTTGATAATCCTCACTGTTTAAGATATAACTTGTAATGTGAAATGTGGTATTCTATGACATATATTATGATTTATGTATTATGCATGATTGTATAATATGGTAAAGTTAATGAAAATAAAATTATGTTCTAGTCAGCTATCAGTGACTTCTGTTGTGGTTCCTTCCTAGTTTGTGACACCTTAGCCATGCAAAGTCAAAAGAAGTACAAATTTACAACTGCACAAATCTGGATTTACAACTGCACATTTTGAATTTACAACTGCACAAAAGGGGTACAACTGCACGTTAGAATAAATCCTGTCCTGCTGTATCATATAGACGTGAATGGTGTGACTGTGTTGGGAGTATATTTGAATCTTTCTGGTGCATACTCTTCACGTACAATTTATATACCACACATTTCATCAACATAGATTTAATTAGGATTTATCATCACCCTTGTTGTCTGTGCTTCGAACTCACGGAAGAGGAGTTACATTTATGAAAGGCAGCCCTATCAGTTACCATTTTCTTTCTTCTCTTTAATTCCTCCCTACAGAGGATAGACTCAGGAAGAAAAGTGAAATAATAATATGTTTCCCATGGGCGTCGGTATATTTTTCGTACTGTGGGATAAATATAAGAAATTATATATTAAAAAATGCTGTGTGTAGTTTTATAATATGCACACTTCAAATAGACATATACTTACATGAGTTACATGATGTGTATCAAATGTATAAAGTTACAGAATGTATGAATCCACTGTACGTTATATAACAACTGGAATATCTCACGGGGGTAACTGCCCCCCGTTGAAACACCCCTTCAGAACGCCCATGGTCCCTGCTTCAACATTTACCACGACACACACATAGCCATGTCTACTGTATAACGTCATTATGCTACATTGCCTATATGTCTAGCTTGGTAGAGTGCATTTATACTCGTTTTGTTTCCAACATTTACGACACGAAGCTAAAACAACTGAAATTTATCTACGTGATCGATGTTTGTGTTATCGTATTTCAAAGTAAATATCCAAGTTAGCTTGATAACTTTGAATTCCTTCCGTTTCTTCCCCAACCCTTCCCATTTTCCTTCCAACCCTTCCCATTCTTTTTTTAACCTTCCCATTCTTTGTTTTCAACCTTCCCATTCTCTGTCCATCCCTTCCCATTCTCTTCATCAAAACCTTCCCATTCTCCCCATTTCAGTCATAAGGAGAATGGGAACAAGATAGACACAATTATATTTACGAAAATTTGGTTTATGCGTTTCACCAAAATTCTGATGCAGTGAGATATTGGTGAGTGTGTAGTGTATTATATTCTGGTTTACTCTCACACTATCAACTCATACGAGCCAAATCACATGTGCACGACTCGTAATACCCTAATAATAACACTGAAATAATGGCGATGAGGTTTTAGCCAATCAGATATAGCCTATCCATTTTGTGAGGTGGGCCAATCAGAGCAAGTTATAATATTAGGTACGTAATATGAACTATAACTGATGTGACTCCTTACAGTAGAGAGAATACATGTATGTGTATATTGATATCATTTGGTGGAATAATATCCCCTCTGATGAATGTTAGCCCTTTAATTAAACAATGTGGAGATCTTTACTGAACTGTAGAACTGCATGTTTGAGGACAGTTGAGAGTGACAATTAACACCAGCAGAAAAGCTTTCTGCCTTTTCTTCAAATACGTGTGAAATAAATGCTAAATTAATAAAAGGATTTGATCTTTTAATTAATTTCTCTTTTAATTAATAAATCTTTTAGCTGTAGAAGATTGGCCCTTTTTTTCCTAAAATCCAAAAATGGGATTGTATATACTGTATATTAATTGGTTGGGCTACCGGCATACAATATTCTAATTTTGGCCTTACTATTGACTTAAGACGTCATCTGGTCGTCCAAGCGGAGGATTGGGGTACCAAGACCGTCTTGGGAGCGCTTGGTTTCAGTGACGAGAACTGACCAAATACGTAGAATCTGTGTTCTCGTCGTCCAGATACGGAGGTAGAAGGGATGGGTGACAGTGGAGGAGGTGAATCCATCAGAGGCTCCATAACCTCTGCTTCCGCTAAATGGGACTCCATACACCTACACGCATCACTGGAGTCATCGAATTGTCTATCGCAGTATACACATGTTGTCCTGGAAGTGAGGGATATAATGTAGTATCCTACTACTGTACTATGGTTGGAAACAGCTGAAAGGAAGAGAATAAACTGTCTGCATTTATTAATGTCCACCTATAATTTCCTAACAATTAAAACATTGCATGCCTATTTTTTCTGGTCTTAATTCTATTTTCCATATTGTGAGCAGATGACTGTTTCTTTACCTGAGTTGCCCGGACCTAACCTACTAATCAAATAAAGACCGATGCAGATTACGTGTATCTAACCAGGCAACTTACCGGAACCAAAGTCGTTATTGATACAGAATACCGTTTTGAACTAAATTACTGCAATCACATTTGAAATACACATGAAGGTGGACCTCTTATATCCTACAGTGATACTGTGTTTAAGTCAGAACCGGTGAAAGTCAAAGTCCATTCCTGTATAGACTTGGTCAATTTTTCCATTATTTGTATTTCCTTTCCTCAACCAAAATCCCTTAATTATTTTCCCAGCCTTTCCATTATTATATTTCAAGATTGATTAAAAACACAAAAAGTTGGCATGATTCTATAGTTTTACCATGAACTGATTTCCAATGAAGTATAAGACTTCCCTTCACATTAATAATATTACATAATTATGGATCACACAACCCCTAAGCAATCCACTTTATCTCATATAAGTTAAATTAGATACGAGAACATAAAATAATAATAATTAATAATGTTGTTCTCCAGTGGTTTTAACATCTACAATTTTAGTAGAAATGGTAGACTAATAGGAACTCTACACCTGCTCTAATCTGTCATTGCTATACTTATTGAATTAACTCAGTCTCCAGCAGCGATTTTTCTAGCATTCACATTGAAAGTCAGCATTTGTTCGAAAATCACCCCTAGATCCTTTAACCTCCACTAGAGACTCTATAGGGTCTCTAACCTCCATTACCTCTGTAATCTTATCATTGCCAATCCAGTAGTTATATCCAGGATTTTCCTTTTCAAATTGCATAACTTTACATTTACTTTCGTTAAAAGGTAACTGCTACTTCCTCGTCCACTTGTCTAGCTGATTGATGTCTTTCTTGAGCATGTGACAGTTACTCATTCTTCTCTACTCTGTAAGCCTAGTGGTGTCATCAACAAACAGTGTAATGAGTGACTCCACCACCTGTGGTAGGTCATTAATGAAAACAAGATACTTATATAGATATATATACTTATATATACTTAGTAAGATACATATATAGAGATTTTTGAAAACTACCAATTAAATTTCAAATATATACGAAAATTTAGAATGAATATCGATAGATCCTGGAGGCACCTGGCAATAATGGTTGTTATCCAGCAGCTGGAGCCTGCAGGTCCCCGCTTCTCAAACACAAACAAAAATAACAAAAATGGCCGCCCAAACAGAAGTATACCAATGCAGTTCCTGCCTATTGCAGTCTCCAGACTTCGGCTATATCAGCCAACATACATTAACGTGCACTCGTAAGTACTGTAAAGGACCCGAAGTGTAATTAAAAGTAAATATTGAGTAGCTAGAAGTGATAATATTTTAGTTCATTTTATAAGTTAGAACTTACCCTGTGCCCATAAATATGAGGGAGGACCATGGAGGTATAATCTTAGATTATACCTCCATGGGGAGGACCATATGCCAGTTACTTTAAAGTGATTTTTTTTTTTTTATTGATCTACCGCTTAAATTTTGTTTTTAGTCGGTAATAGTTATGAATTGTTTAGTGGAGAACATTGCCCCAAAAGCCAAACATGAGATTTTACACATGTTAATGTATGCAGGCCAATGTTAAAAAGCAAGTTAAGAAACCTAAATGTAATATTTTGAATATGCTGTAAATTAAAACTTCACTAACTGTATTGTCTAGACAAACTATAACATGAACTATAACATGTGCTTTCCAAATACACAGCAAGTTGTTCATCGGCTGATGCTGGGGGATTCAGCCAGCAGCATGATGAAAATCCACCGATTCAGGAGCTGGACGAGAGTGGTACGTTATAGTGTTTATTTTAGGCTAGGTGTGAAGGAGTGCCAGAACCCCTAATGTAGGTTAGGTCTGTGTGAAGGAATGCCAGAGACCACCTAATGTGGATTAGGTTTGAACCCTTCATGGAGCCTAGGTCTGAAGGAGTGCCAGAACCCCTTCATTTTAAAGTTTAATTTTATGGTTGTTTAACCATTGCTTACAATGCTAGGGCAGCTATGTCCGGTATAGTTCCTCGGACCGGGACACAGATTTTTCCAGTACAGTATTCAAAACAACTTCAACTAATTTCTGAAATGTATTTACAGTTATAGGTTTACTGGATGTAGAAATACTTATTTATTAAGGTATTGCTTATAAATGACCTAAAAATATCAGTAAAATCATGCAATAAATTCCAACACCCTTATGTTTCCTTTATACACAGAAATATGTCCCTCTTCTGGTGTGGGATCACAGCAGGATGCTGAGAGTGAGTCACAGCAAGACAACGGTATGTGTTTACGCCTTACAGACCTTATTATAAATGGATGTATTGAAATAATGTGTGTGAGGTTTTCATTCTCATGCTAAAATTGCCCCATTAAGCACTGCGACTATTGAGCTTTCAGAAACTTCTATATCATTTTATATATTCTATATATTTTTTTGGTCAACAGGATGGCCAAGGCAGGCAGTACTGCTCCTGATACAGACATTCAGGATGCACATGTCTGGTTTTGACAACCCCAGAAAAAAGAAGTACCAGGTGTGGAATGACATCGCTGAGGAAATGCAGCAGAATGGCTATAACCACAATGGAACTGCATGTGACAACAAAATGAGACAATTAAAGAGGAGGTAAAATCACAGTGTGGTTTTGCCTTAAGCATTATATAGTTTATACATTGCTACATACTTTACATTACTTCCTTGCATTTCATAGCAAGTTCCCTAACTTAGGACATGATGGCTGCCAAAGGTTTTGAGTTTGCTGTAGTAAGTATTTTGAGTATTCCGTCATAGCTTAGCACATTGGGGAAGTTAGGGTGCCCTATATAGTCGAGATAGGATGTCCTAAGTTGTTTTGAGTATCCGGCCTCAGACTGGTTAGTTTCATATCTTAGGTTATCTCATTAATGAGGATAGAGAACCTGGAGGGTCTGTAGATAACACGTAAACAAACTACTGTGTTATCTAACGCTCTCCAAGATCCGTGGTGTTCTTAACATGATTTGACCTTGATAACACATGCACTCATAACAATATACGAGTATGATTAACTCTGTCCAGCTCGAAAACCCCACATGATACGTCTGTCATGTTGATGTTAATTTAATCAGCTCCATGGTGGGCCTACTTCATAATAACATAAACTGAAAGCACAGTGTATTATATTGTATTATACTGTTAAGGAAATGGTATTATTTGACAACCACCACCTCACATTCAATATTTCGAACAAACCTTTCATTCAGCCTGTAGCCTACAATAAGCAGCAAGGCGAATCTTTAACTTGGGCTATATCCTTATCAAACTCATCACTCAATGTTTCCTCCTTGATGACCTTATCTCCACGTCTCGCATCCCACTTTATCAAATAATAATAATAATAATAATAATAATGGAAAGGGAGTGTGTGTGGGAGGCAGACGTATTTTAAGGGAGGAGCTTCATGGAGGAGCTTCATGGTCACGGTAGATATAGATTATTAGATAGTGGACAAGTGGACTGATTGACTGACTGTAGTGGTAAGGGAGGGAGGGGGTTGTTGAAGATTGTATTCACTCCACCAGTCATCGATCCATCATCTGCCCTACTTAATCAAACCCTACAACACCTTACTTCATAACACAGGTAACTTCATATCATTTTCCTAGTTCGTTGTTGCAATTGTTATTGTTTTTGTTGCTGTTATTGTTATTTTTATGTGATGCCCGTGTTATTACAGTTTTAATTATCCTCATTCAGTGAAACTCAGCCGATTACCGTCTTTCTGGTATCACCTGCTTTATACAGTGCACTCAAACTCATTATTTTAGAATAGTCATACGCTTCAGTACAAATTTTAAAATTACACTATATGAATAATTTCAGCTACACGTACTGTACTGTACATTATTTCTGAAGTTTTCGATAACGTGCTCCTGTGTCCTGTGAAACTAGGAACTGATAGTAGCATTGCTCAAACTGACATGTACACACTATATGCTTAGGAATAGTGCCAAGTAAATTATTGTACACCAGAGATATATGAGAATTATGAAGTTGGGGAGAGACTTGTAAAGGGTAATCATGCTACACCAATGAAAATAATGACCTACAAACCAATACATGAACTAATTTCTTGGTAGTTATCATTCATAAACATACATAGTGCATTGCAGCATTTACACTATATATCTTCAACAGTCACACAGCTAATTAACAGTCAACATAAAGTTTTGCATGTCATCATAATTAACACATTGGTCATTCATGCTTAGAATGTTTTGTTCTGTACTTTACAAATTGACACTGTGGGACCGTGAAATTGGTTTAGACTAATGGTACGTACACCTAACCATTTCCTAAAGATTATTAAACGTTTTGTGCAGGTTGTTGGTGCAGTGTGTTGAGATAAAGTACCAATATGGGGAAGCATTACTGGGTCTCCCTCCTCTGTTTCTTCCTCCTGAATGCTGTCGGAACTCTGGCCACAGCAAATTACCTTCCTCAACCCACTCAAGGTATAGCAATGTTTTGGCATGTCTGAGTTAGAGACTTTCAGGTTAGCAGTTCTAAAATGTTTCTCGCCATAATCCTAACAGCCTTGCCTATTCTTAAGTCCTCTCTTCCATGCAACGTGCTTTGTTTTTACATCGAATTACTGACAAAACTTATGAAGCTAAATAATAGTTTTATCCCTGAGGAATATAAACAAGTCAAGTATTTTTTAGAGGTGTTTACTCATAAAAAATTTCACATTGGCGTTTCATATGAATTTGGGTTTTCACATCCGGAGATAAATTCAAATATCATAACATTATTTCACAGGATATTTCCTTAGATTTGAAAGCAAACTTTTGACGTTTTTAAGTCTTCCTCTTTTGTTTTGTGCAATTCATTCATAAATATATACAAAAGAAAGTATGTGAAATAAAAACTACACTCTTTCTTAATTAACAGGTGACTCTTCTGAAGAATTTGTCGAGTCTGTGGAGAGTGAACCTGATACCAGAATGTTTGAAGGTGTAATAGAAAGCCAACTGTCTGAGTTTCTGAGTCAGTTTGAGGACTTGCACATCCCAGCCTTACCGCCTCTCAACATCAACGGGGATGACCAATACAGGTGAGTAAAAATAAACTGAGTATACTGTAATAAAGTTGTGTTCCCAGCCTGGCACTCGAGTAGGTAATTTTTTCAACACGGGACTGAATACCACCATTGGACTGAATAAATTTAATGTTTTGTGCCGTTCTAAGTCATTTTTCAAGGCGAGAGAATAAATTTAATTGGGTTTGTGCCGTTCTAAGTCGTTTTTCAATGCCATACTTGCATTGCAAGAAATGGATACATAAATGGCAAGAATTTTAGTCACTTTTAATGATGACCGAGAGTGTTAAGATTATAATATTATAATATATTAAGATTATAATTATAATAGCCATGCAGACTCAAGTTATCATATGGGATGTTTTGTTGTGGTGCAGTGCTGTGGGCCTCCCTTTATTAGACAGATTCTCCTCATTTTACGCTCATTTATTTATTTATTTTACTCAATTCATCTCACTGTTCTTGTTGCATCATTTTATGTACAGTCGCGATCCAAAATATATATCCAGGGTTGCTTCGTATAGCCGCGGATCGAGTATTAATTAAGCAAGTTTATGCAAATATGCAACAGGATAAGAGTTGTAATTGGTTCACTAGTAGGTCAAATGATTCGAAACTTCAACAACACCTGGATACAAATTTTGGACTCACTGATCTGTCCCGAGCTACTCTACACTTAGGCCTACTTCTTTTATGGACCCTGTGATCGTGTGTAAAAATTGGAGGCTTCTGATTCCTCCTAACCATGCCACAAAACAAACTCCTTCAGTGAGTGATGTTTCGTGGTAATATTTGAAGGAGTCATATATATCCAATTTTCTGACGACACCACATGCAGGATCCCTTAATTAACTGTTACCACTTCTTTCTGTTCCTCAGTGTTTCGCTCGCTCTCTCTGACCTCAACATACGCGGCATCAGCGACATCGACGTGACTGAATTTACCCACACTAGTGAAGGATTTCAAGAGAATAGGCAGGATTTCCAGACTTTCCGTATGAAGTTCAACAAGCTCTACCTCGACGTGGGAACCTACAACGCTGCCGGCCATCTCCTGAACCTTCCCTTCAATGGAGAGGGTCCAATGAGGTGAGTGTGTGTGATGATGGATTTATAATTTTTTATTTATTATTATTATTATTATTTTTAATATCTTAACCTCGGGACTGTATACTGTCAGTTATAGTAGCCCGGGTCGCCTTCCAATACAAACAATGAGAATTATGTCTTCGGAATAATCCTGTAGCCTATATTTTTCTTCTCATCACTTCAGCTTGGGCTTCATCAACCTGGATATCACCATTGACTTTACCTGGGATTCCTTCGAGCCCTTGTACATTGGGAGCTGCGTCGCCGACAACACCAGTAAATATGACCTCGACCTTCAGCGTATGCAAGTAAGTGTTGGAGAATAGAACTACAGATACTACTGGCCAGTCCCACGTGGTATTTTATGTGTTAATCATCATCATCATCATCATTTTCGTTTAATGAACATACATATATATATACAGTATATACAGTACAGTACAGTAGTGAAGAAGTGGAGGTGGTTACTAAGTATAGTGTAATAGTCATGATGGTGAGTTTGAATATACTGACTGATCGTGTATGTAGTAATTGTGAAACTTGAAAATAGTTAATGAGTGGCTGAGAAGGAAGCAGCCTTATAATTATTATAATATGGCATTAACTGTGAAATGGGACCTGTAATTAATGTCCTTCTCTTCCAAGATCAACCGGTCAATCTTACAAAATCAATGAATCAGCCTTCTCTTCCAACAGGTTCAATTTGACGGTCTGAACGAAGGAACAGACCAGGGACAACTCATCAACATTGTACTTTCCTCGTTTGGACCAGACATCATAGACTACCTAGAAGTACTCTTGAACTCATCCCTATACCAAGCTGTGGATGATGCTCTGGTGTCAATACTCAACGGTGTCCTGTCATGTCCCAATAATGAAGAACAGTTTGACATCTCTGAAGTGCCTGTGATTATTGAAGATCTATTGACGAGCTTTTTGCCATTACATAAGTATAAGAACGAGTAAAGAAGAATGGATCAAGCGTCTCAAGAAATATGTTGTACTATAGTTCAACAAAAGTATTAAAAGTTATGTTCTGTTATTAAAACTTCATCCAGCAATGCTTGTTGTTTCCTCTCTTTCTATATATACAAGTATACTATAATATTATATAGTGACTGGCGAACACATAGATTTGTAGTGACTAAATTTGATAAAAGTTGTTGATATTGAGATCATTAATTTTGGCCTATAACTGTGTGCACTATTGTAGCCCCCCATTTTCCAATTTATGCCAACTAGGTGTGATTGAGCTGTAAGTCATAGGCCTATATAATGTTTTGTTTAATTACTTTAAGGCATTTTCCCGAAGCAACTGTGGTCGATTTCATAGAGTAATTATTATCCCATTGTGATTATTTTATTAACCTCTTTATTTTCGGCTTATCTGAATTACTTTTAAATAGTTTCAGAGATGACACAATCCACACCTTCATTCACTTTCATTCCCCTCCTCTCCAGTGCATATCTCCATCTCTCCAGTTCTACCTCAACTTCCTCCCGGCTCTCACTACATATCACAATGTCGTCCGCAAACATCATTGTCTATGGGGACTCCTGTCTAACCTCATCAGTCAGTCTGTCCATCACCATTGCAAACAAGAAAGGGCTCAGAGTGGATCCTTGGTGTAAACCCACCTCCACCCTGAACCCCTCAGTCGTTCCTGCTGCACACCTCACTACAGTTTCACTATCGTCATACATGTCCTTGACCACCCTCACATACTTCTCTGCCACTCCTGACTTCCTCATACAATACCATAACTCCTCTCTTGGCACCCTGTCATAAGCCTTCTCCAAGTCTACAAACACACAGTGCAACTCCTTCGGTCCTTCTTTGTACTTCTCCATCGCCATTCTCAAGGCAAATATTGCATCTGTAGTGCTTCTTCCTGGCATGAAACCAAATTGCTCCTCACAAATCCTCACTTCTCTTCTCAGTCTAGCTTCCACCACACTTTCCCATATCTTCATTGCATAACTAAGCAACTTAATACCTCTATAGTTGCCACAGCTTTGCACATCCCCCTTGTTCTTGAAAATTGGGACCAGAACACTTTTTCTCCACTCCTCGGGCATCCTCTCGCCTAGAAGGATTTTGTTAAACAATCTGGTAAACAGCTCCACTGCCATCTCTCCTAAACTCCTCCATGCTTCCACTGGTATGCTATCTGGACACACTGCCTTACCAGCCTTCATCTTCTTCATGGCCTTCCTCACTTCATCCCTGCTGATTTCCTGCACTTCCTCATTCCATTCTTCCAACTCTTCTAACCTTCTCTCCCTTACATTTTCTATGTTCATCAACTCTTCAAAATACTCCTTCCACCTTCTTAATACACTCTCCTCACTTGTCAATATATTTCCATCTACATCCTTTATCATTTTAACATGCTGCACATCCCGTCCAGCTCTGTCTCTCTGCCTGGCCAATCGGTAAAGGTCTTTTTCCCCTTCTCTACTATCCAACTTCTTGTACAGCTTCTCATATGCCTTGTCCTTTGCCTTGGCCACCTCCTTCTTTGCTGTGCTCTGCATTTCCTTATACTCCTGCTTACTTTCTTCATCCACTTCATTTTCGCCCGCTTCTTCTTACTTATGCTCTTTTGTACTTCCTCATTCCACCACCAAGTTTCCTTGTCTTCTTTTCTCCGTCCTGATGTTACCCCAAGTACCTTCTTTGCTTTCTGCCTCACAACTTCAGAGATAGTTTCCCATCTGTCCTCCTCTATCTTATCACCCAAAACCTGGCTCACCTCTTCCCTAAATTTTCTGCTGTACTCATCCTCATTTAGTTTCCACCACCTAATCCTCGGTTCAGCCCTTACTTTCCTCTTCTTTATTTCCAGACTCATCTTACCCTATGCTGTTTTGCTACACTCTCTGATAACATTCATCAGGACCCCCTCAATTTCCTCTTTACACTTATTACTCTGTCCTTACCTCCAATATGCTATCAATATACTTTTCCTTTACGACTATCCCGACACCGTTTCTCCTCCCATCCAAGCCATGGTAGAATAACTTGAATCCTCCGCCATTTTGTTTCCTGCACACACAATACGTCCAGCTTTCTTCTCTCCATCATATCTGCCAGCTCTCTCCCTTTACCTGTCATTCAAGGATCCCATCCTCACCTCCACTCTCCTACCCTCCTTTATCTTACGCCTCCTCCATAGTATAGTATGGTATGGTATGGGCCTCGAAGGATCCGGTATATTACTTTTATATTTGGTTTGGCATATTTGGTGACGTGACCCTCCCCATTTATCCGGGCTTGGGACCGGCACTGAGTTGCACTGGCATGTGCCCCGAGTGGCTGGGTTCCCACGCCTGTCCCCATATTTCGTCTATTGTATTGTATTTCGTCTAAGGTATGTATGGTATTTTACCCACTCCAAGCCTGTCCCCATATTTCGTCTTTAGTATAGTACCAAGCCTGTCATATTTCGTCTATATAGTATAGTAACTGTTATAGTACACTATCAGGGGAGAGCAGCTACACCGTCTGGCAGCTTCTATGTTGTGAGTTGACGACGATGTAGTACCTGTTGGTGTTACCTGTACATGTTAGTATATGTTAGTATATATAGTATATATTACACTTCTTCGACGATATAGTATAGTAACACTTCTTCGACGAGTAGAGGGTATCTTCGACCGGTGTAAGGTGTTGCCAGGATCATTGAAAATCCCAGACGTCTCACTGCATTTCCACTGCTGGTCTTGATCACGTAAGGTAATAAATACCTCATCAAATTTTCTTCATCATCATTTCCTGGTTTCAAGGAGTCCTCGACTTATGTCTCGTACCTATTCTCTGCTAGGTGAACAGAGGTTACACATGCATTTAATGAGACAACCCTAGATTGTCTCAACCCGACCCGGGAATCGAACCCAGGACCCCTCGGCTGTGAACCGAGTGTGCTACCACTGCACCACCGGGCTGCATAGATTAATATGGTATATTATATATATATAGTAACTAATGTCTATTATTAATTATAATATAAATATATAGTCAGGTGAAGAATCGAACCCAGTACCTCTCGGATGTGAGGCGAGCGTCCTATCCACTACACCACCAAACTACACAAGAATCTATGGTATATTATATATATATAGTAACTTTAAAATTTATTACTTATAATACTATAATATATTCTGTACAACATTCTGTGTAAGTGTATGTGTGTGTGTGGTTTTCCTTGGCAATGTATACACTCGTCAGCACTGTCGCGTGTTGCAGTGCTTGCACGTTTTAGGAGATAATGGCACCATTGTGATTCTCTAAGCTTTAACCAATAAAGTCAACTTCAATTGCCACTGTTACTCCATCTCAACCATGTAGTTTTTTTTTAGTGGTAAATAATCACAATGGTGCAAGATCTCTTAAAATATGCCGATAGTTTTTGGAGACTGTATAATTATGTACATTTACACTCGTACTCACATACACAATTCCATGTACTCGGAGTTTGAAAGATACTTATAGTACTTGTAGGCTTGTTTGTATTTGAACGCCATGTGTACATGCCCAGTACTTTTGAGTACGATTTATATGCAACCAAAACACTACGTGGGCAGCAATGTTATTGGGAAAAGGGTGTTTAAACAAGTTACCCCTTCAATTCTTATCTGACAGCATGAGAAGACCTACTCGATCGTGGAGCGACTACAGGATTCACAAAGTTCACTATTAATTAAAATTTTGTTGGTAGGCGTTTATACATGGCAAGGACTTATATGACCCTGACACTGCATCAAAATCATATAATAACAGCTCATCTATCTATCTATCTATCTATCTATATATATATATATATATAAAACAGTCTGTCTGTTTGTTTAGCCGCTATGCACGCTGACATCTTATGTCTGAGAGTAATCATTTTTACATATGTGTTATCGCTGAAACCTCAGGAGTGTCCTCCGCTTACATAAAAAAATTTATTTTCAATGATTAATTAATGGGGGGGTAATGGGGGAGGGCTCGAACCCATGCAATAGTCCTTATACCGTGGTGGCACCAGTGTAAGAAGTCCTCTAAACAGTGTTGCCAAGTATGGGGAATTTTTCCTAGACATGAAGAATTAGAGTTACCAATGGAGATGATTATATTAAGATTGTTTAAGAGTAAATGGAGAAATTTTTACTAGATGAAATATCAAGTGGAGGTAATTATTCACGAGTAAACAGGGATTTTTTAGGTAAAAAGGGAAATTCTGATGTTGAAGTTGTGGAAATTTCGTCAAGCAGACCTGGCAACATTGCCTCTGGATGTAAACAAACTCTACTATTGTGCGTACATTTTATATCAAGTGTCTACTTTTTTTTTTTGTGGATAGTGGTGATATAAATTCTTCCTAATATATACTCAGGTAAGGTGTGTGTGTGTGTATAATATAAACAAGTACATAATATTATATACGATTTCTCTTGTAATTAAATGTATGACGATGAACATACATGAGTCATAGGGCCATATTCAAGAACATTCTTGGTGTATACGATGATGGTGTGGTGGTACGATGGCACAATGGTTTATTTATTAGTCTATAGAGTCATCGTATCGGTACCACGCACGCCATCGTATACACCACGAACATTCTTGAATAATTATGGTCCATTATCAGCAGCAGGTGAAGTCAGACTTAATATTCAATGTTGGGGAATCTATCAATGTTACACAAATCCTCAATGACTTGTACAGATCTTCTAAGTCTTTCACGGTGATAAACTAGGCTGTGGTTCACTCATTTTGTTTTGTTATAAGCTTTGTTAGTGTATTGTTCACTTCGGTTGGGGTGAGAGTCTGATTGATAAGTCTTCACATAACTTAAATCTTAACAGCAGACTACCGAGACCTAGCCAGTGTAAACTATCTTAAAGTGACTGGGACAGATTCCCGGGACCTAGCCGGATGTGGTAACACTGCACAGCCCTAGCCAAGAACGGAGTATTTCTGGTATAACGTTAAATATTGAATGAATTACCGTTATTGCGCATTGTTTTTCTACCTTCATTACCCAGTAATTTAGACCATTCTAAGACTATTTTCTTCTATGGCATTTCGTCTGCAAATTCCCCATTTCCAAGATAGGGCATATTCAAATGGGGCATTTTGAAATTAGCCTGACCTTACCTGACCTAACCTAACCTAGACCGCATCAGACTACCGGGACCAAACCTGGGCAGACTACCTGGACCTAACATGGGTAAACTACCGGGAAATAATCGTGATAAAGTACAATAAATGACTGGGGCAAAATACTAAAATGGTAATTCTTTCAATAAATACCGTATTTCTCTACTAAATACCTTGTTTTGTTTTTCTGTGCCTTTCCTTCCATGTTGTTTTAATACAATTTTTGGTGTACAATATTTAAATTTGAGCCACAGAAGTGGAAAACACAATTTTATCTCAACTTTTCTTGTATAACTTATCATTCCCTATTTTCATGTGTTGAAGTACAGTATTTATGCAACAATGCATTTTGACCCTTCCCCTCCACAAGGCAGGATTGAGGGGTAAAACAAGTAAATAACACATTAAATCATTTATATTTATATGTTCAAAAACTTGCCTGTCTTGATCTAACTTAATTTGGACCATGGCAGACCAAGACTGACTTGGGGGAGGGGAAACTTGATCAGAATGCATTGCCACTCTTTTTTTTTTTTTTTTTCAACTAATAGATACAGAGAATAATGGGTTACACAAAAAATGAATGAACATTTTTTTAAATTCTACACGGTAGCTCAACTTAACTATTACACCAGTTACTTTAACAATAGTGCTTGTTCATTTTTACAATATAGTTTTTTAGTAACATAACAATATTTACTCACCATATTTCCATAACATGTTAATTTCTGTGTGAACACTTGACCTACCAAATATCAGAAGCAGCAAACAGAAGGGGTCTGGTCACCTGGCAATTATCATCAGCACCAGCAGGTGTAAAAGTACTGTACCCTTTCAATTTTTCAGCATGCTTGACCATTCTAAGAAGTGTAGGTATTCTGTTACACCGTAGTTGGTGGTTATTGTAATTTCAGTGGTTTTCTTATTTATTTCAGGATTCAGGAAAAAAGGACAATGGGTGATTCAGATCGAAATCCATTAAGAAAGCAATTATCAAAATCTTCACTTGAACAGAGCCTCCAGATGATCTCAGTTCCCCAGCAGGCACCAATTACTATTTACCCAGGTCCCTCAGCTGGTATTGCTAATCTTTCAAAGGTATGACACAAATATAATTTATCATTTAATTATATCATCCTCTGAGAAGCATGATAAAATATTATTGTCAGCTAATGTTTGAGTGTTTTCAACAAAGTTACAAATACATCTTATGTTAAATGTATGTTTCATCCTACTGAACAAATATATACAGTCACAGTCAATAATAATCATCCACATAGACCTATAGGCAACTCAAAAAATTGCTCACTAATGTTCTCACGTTCTCATATGATGTTATTGTGGTATCTGATTGAAGTAAATTAGAAGATGCTGCTCACCCTATTTTTTGTACAGTTTCCCAGCTAACAAACTGAGGGAAACTATAAAACTTTTACATGAGTCACCTCAATGTGGATGATTATTATTGACCACGACTGTACATCAATCCTTGTAGACTTTTATCACTCAAGCAGTTTATACAGCCTCAAACTGGAACACATACCGGTAATAGATTAAGGTAATTAAGCCATTTATATGAATAAATCATTGCTTCTATAGCATAATTAATAAAATTAGGTAAGATTTAAATGAACACAATGAATTGTCATAAGCCAAAATGGTAATTAGACTATCTAGTGTAAGAGATATTTTTTAATACAGTGTATAAATAAGGTGACCCTTAGCCCAGAGGTCATCAACCCTCAAGACTGGAAGTTTCTCTCAAAACCCAAATCAATTACACTTCTAATTTTAAACAAAACTTTACGGTGATATTGTTCAATCTTGATACAGAAGTATTGATTTTTTCAAAGGTTAATTAATAAACTAATGTTGCGTTTAATGTGTTATATTATGTTACCTTCATTCTGAAAGAATTAATTATTTTTTATGTAAGTGAAAAACTGAATTATTTGTTCCTTTCGTCTCTGAAACTGGATCAAATCAAACAATTTTATTAATGCTATTTATTTTTCAGGCTGACTTGGAAATTGCACAGCGCCTGGAACACCTACGCCAGTCCCAGAATGAAGAGCTCCCTACTGAAGAAGAAATGGTCTCCCGCCTTGCCAACCTCAAGGGCCTCCCTGCCAACCACTATGCAACGTCATCATCAGCTGGAGCATACAACCGTCCAGATTCCAGAACTCAAGGACAGCAAGCTGATGATCTCCTTGTACAAGTAAGCAAACTACATGATGCCATCACATAATCCAACCAGGCAAAACTAATCCTAACTGTATATTTATTGTGCAATTTCCTATTAAGAAATTTCTCATGAATTGGTTCATAACTGAAAAGTTTGCAAGCTAGAGTGAGGGGCCTTTAGTTACAAAATACATTATAGGAATTACACAGGTCCTGGGTATGACTATAAACTACAACCGGTGGTGAGGCTCTGATTGGGGACTTTTGGAGTTGTAGGGAAAGTGGAGTTACCCTTTAATCACCATTACTCCCAGGTCCATTCTGACCCGGAATGGTAGCACCTGTTTAGGGTACCTGCTGCCTTGTAGGGTATGCCTTTTTAGGCAAAGGCTAAGAGAAGGAAAACTCTGAATCCAAACCCCCTGCTGCCTTGTAGGGTATGCCTTTGACAGGCAAAGGCTAGGCCCACCGCCGATACCTGTGGTGGCTGTAAGCAAGGGCATGCTAACCACAAAATATTTTGCCCCAACAAAAAATGATGGCAACCACAGAAATGGCCCCCAGTCCCCGGCAGCCCTTAAATGGGCAGGGGGTGTGAAGAACCTCCGGACTGAACATAAAAGAGAAAATACAAAAAAAAAAAAAAAATCTGAGAGTGGGTACAGTGAACGTTGGGTCGATGGTGGGGAGGAGCAGAGAGGTGGTGGAGATGTTGAAGAAGAGGAAAATAGATATTTGATGTGTACAGGAAGTACAATATAGAGGAGATGGAAGTAAAATGTTGGGATGCGGAGAGGAACGCTACAAGCTCTGGTGGGCTGGAGAAGAAATGAAAGTAGGAGGAGTAGGTATTCTGGTACGAGAGGAGCTAGCGGTGGATGTGATAAAGGTTGAAAGAATAAATGCTAGAATAATAAAGATAAAGATTGTCATGGGAAGGAAAGTTACAAACATATTTTCAGTATATGCACCACAAGTAGGTAGGCTGGAGGAAGAAAAAGAAGCCTTCTGGGGTACGTTGGATGATGCAACAATAGTGCCAGAATCTGAGGTACTACTAGTTGCAGGTGACCTAAACGGACATATTGGAGAGGACAGGGGAGGATTCGAAGAAGTCATGGGTATATATGGAATTGGAGTGAGAAATCAGCAAGGAGAAAGGATACTGGAATTCTGCCAAAGTAAAGAGCTGAGGGTCATAAATACTATGTTTAAAAAGGACAGGGAGAAAAAAATTACATATAAAAGTGGAGGAGCAGAAACACAAATTGATTTCATCCTGCTGAAAAAGGAGAGAGAGATACATATAAGAGTCTGTAAGGTCATCCCAGGAGAGGAGTGTTTAACACAGCATCGTCTATTGAGAGCAGATCTAAATGTGACAGACTTAAAGAGAACAAAAATGCAGAGGGGCAAAAAGAAAATAAAAGAGTGGAAACTAAAGGATGAGAATACACGAAGACAATTTGAAGTGAAGGTTCAACAGAAAAATAATAGAAACAGAGGGGGTTGGAAGCAGCTGAGTGAAAATGTTCTGGAGGCTGCAAAGGAATTTTGGGGTGAAACCACAGGACACCGAAGAAGGCGAAGAGAAACATGGTGGTGGAATGAAGCAGTGCAGAGATCATTGCAGGAAAAGAAAAGGGCATACAAGAGATGGCAAAGAACACAGAATCAAGAAGATAAAAGAGAATATAAAGAGAAAACAAGACAGGCAAAAAGTGAAGTAGCCAGAGCAAAGAGGCTGGCATGGGAAAATTGGAGTGAAGAACTGAATAGTAGTGAGAAGCAAAAAGAAATGTTTAAAATTGCAAAACAAATGAAGATAGAGAGTAAAGATGTAACAGGAGCAAAGTATATAAAGGATGAAAGGGAAGTTATCAAGATAAATACAGAAGAGATACTTGGGAGGTGATGTTACTTTGAAGACTTGTTAAATGAGGAAAATGAACACATGCTGGAAGAGACGGACATGGTAGAAGGACCAATAGAAGAAATATCAGAAGAGGAAGTGAAGAGAGCATTAAAAGGAATGAAAAATGGAAGAGCGGCAGGTCCAACGGGAATGACAAGTTACTTGATAAAGAAAGCAGGTGTTTTAGAAGATTTAACAAGAGTATTTAGAAGTATAGTTGACGAGGGAGAAATTCCTGAAGGCTGGAAAAGTAGTGAGACTGTCCCAATATATAAAGGAAAAGGAGATGCCCTGGAGTGTGGAAAATATAGAGGAATTAGACTATTGGAGCATGGAATGAAACTATTTGAGAAGGTATTGGAGGAGAGGTTGAGGAAACTGATAAAAGTAGATAGTCGACAGTTTGGATTTTGCCCAGGAAAGTCAACAACAGATGCAATTTTTATAGTGAGGCAAATGCAGGAAAAGTTCAGTGAAAAGAAGAAGAAGTTGTACCATGTGTTTGTGGACCTCGAGAAGGCATTTGATCGAGTGCCAAGGAGAGCGATTGAGTGGGCACTGAGGAGACATAAAGTGCCAGAAAGGCTTGTGGCTGCAGTCATGTCTCTGTATGTGGAATCAAGGTCAAGGGTGAAAACAAAGGTAGGAACATCAGAGGAGTTTGACATTGGAGTGGGAGTACACCAGGGATCAGCTCTTAGTCCACTACTCTTCATCACAGTAATGGAGGAGGCTACTAAATTGGCAAGAGGAAATGGTCCGTGGGAACTGCTATATGCCGATGATCTGGTCTTGACAGCAGAATCAAAGGAAGAAGTAACAAATATGTTTAACAGGTGGAAGGAAACGATGGAACAGAGGGGGCTGAAAATAAACATGGAAAAGACAAAAATGATGGTGACTGGAAACAAGGCTCGAAAATTTATCCAGTCAGGAAGATGGCCATGTGGATGTTGTGGAAGAGGAGTGGGAACAAACTCAGTGCTGTGTACTGAGTGTAATAAATGGTGTCACCAACGATGCTCGGGTTTGATAGTTCTCCGAGGTGTGCGGAACTTTGTATGTCCTAGATGTGTGAGGGAGGGGATGGGTAGTGATGGTGATGAAGAGCATGCCGGGTTGATGGTAAATGGAGGCGTGTTAGAGGAAGTGCAACAGTTCTGCTACTTGGGAGATGTGTTGGACTGTGAAGCAGGAGTGGAAAGAGCGGTAAGAGCGAGAGTAGCAACTGCATGGGGAAGATGGCGAGAAATGGCCAGTTTATTGGTGAACCGCAGCATAGGGCTGAAAAAACCAGAGGAAGGACATACGAAGCCTGTGTGAGACCTGCTCTTATGTATGGAACAGAAACATGGGCATTGACAAACAGACTGATGGAGGTTATACGCAGCTGTGACCGTAGAATGCTGAGATACATAGCAGGAATAAGGTGGCAAGATGGGAGGTCTAGCAGTGAAGCGGCAGAGATGTGTGGGGTTGAAGACCTTTCTGTTAGGTTGAGGCAGAGAAGACTGAGATGGTTTGGACATGTGAGAAGAGCGGAGGGGGGGGTGTTGAGTGAGGTGGAGGAGGTGAGAGTCGAGGGCCGGCGACCGGTGGGAAGGCCCAAGAAAAAGTGGAAAACGTGTGTAATGGAAGATATGAATTTAATGGGAATAGAAGAACATATGGTACAAGATAGACAGATGTGGAGAACAGTCATCGCCCGTCCAACCCCATCCTAAATGGGAAAATACGGACGTTAAACGAAAATGATGATGATGATGATGATTATAGGAATTACACCTTACTGGAGCCTATAGTATAGTGTATCCTATTTGTAAATGTTTTTTCTCACTTTGTTAATATTTTGTGTAGTTGTGTACTTTTCAGTTACCAGTACTGTATATACATATTTTACTGTTACTTACCTTGTTTTATAATGCTAAAGTTGTTTGGAATGTTATTCTCAGAAGATAACATATTCTATTAGTTGCTTCTTTTTTATGTTTCATTTAATTTTGTATGATGATATGACTGTGAGTTAAAAGAGAGTAAAAAAGCTCAGTCCAATTTTGTAGTTGTTGTAGTTCCCCAGACTGTCTTGGTGACTCACTGATTATGGCTTGACGACCTAGCCTAAGTAGAGTCATGGCCCAAGGGTTAAGTATCACTTGTATATGATACAAAAAAAATGCTTCCCATATAAGAAGCAATGAATTTTGGTAACTTTGGATTAAACCACTAAGGAATGGAAATTAGAATTATTATAACTCCTTTTCATGATTTGACTATACAGTATTGTGTTTGTGGGTATTGAATTATCTTACGTGAAAATGGTAGGTGTAAATACATAACTGTGTTGAATGTGAAAAATGTAGTGGAAGTATATATAGAGCAGCTACTCTGAGAGTTTGATTTTGACTAGATTACCACAATTGTGTTTATGTTGTAGGTAATGGAGGAGGCATCTCTGGAGGCCCGTCTACCTAATGCTGATGATGAACTGGAGGCCCGTCTTGCTCGTTTGAGAGGTGAAGGTGGGGTAGCCAGACCTTCCATGCCACCTGCTGGAGCAGTTGGTCTGCCACCACAAGCCTCAAGCACATCACACACCAAGATGGATACTACACTTGGGGAGGATTTGGATGATATGAGTATGGATGAGGTGAGAGATGGAACATATGATTTGCATGACAGGATTATTGGTGTGGAATGAGATGCTGTAATGATCCTGTATGTAATAACATTTAAAGCAATGGCAACATCCTTGTCCCATGTTACCCCACTCAGGGGTGTTGGGGCCTTAAGCTGTGCTACAGTGGCCTAGGCATTTAAGGGATAGAAATGAATACCGTTTATAAATAAAATGAGTTGTCATTACATTTAATTCCCTGTTCAAATTGTTGACATTAGTTAATGATATGTATGAACTTGCAGGTTGAGGCATTGATGAAAGCAGCATCTGTAGAGGCTGAGGCAGGAGCTGAAAGATCCATGAGAGAGTTAGAAGCAGATCCTGAAGTGGCTGGTGCTGTGGCTGCTGCTGCAACAAGAAGGAAGGAGAAGAAGAAAAAGAAGGAGGGAGATATGTCAGGGGAAGAGCGAAGAAGCAAAAGCTTTGAAAGTGACTTTGATGTAGAAGGTGGAAAAGCCATAGATGCTGTCACTGAGCAGGAAGAAGTACAGAGAATTATTGACATGTACACAAAAAGGGCACAGTTGAAAAAAGAGAAGAAAAGAAGGAAGAAAGAAGAGGCGGCAGCAGCAGCAGCAGCAGCAGGGGGAGGGGCAGCAGCAGCATTACAAATGGAGGACTCTGATTCTGATATTGAAATAAGCTCTGAGTCTGATTTAACATCTGATAGCGAGAAAGACAGCTTAAGTGATGAACTAAGTGAGTGATGAAAACTGGGATAAAGTTGAAGACTGATTTTGATGTGTGGTGGAGATGAATTTTAATTGCTTGCTTAGCCTGTGAAGAAAGATGAGTAAATACTACTAATAACTACCAGTATATATATCCGATTCATTATTGGCCACATTCAAATTGCTTGAAAATATTGAAGCCAAAATTGTAAAGGTTTGTACAGAGTTTTACTTCATGTATCAACTTGATAAACCAATGTACACTTTGTGTGGCACTATCTTTGGCTTCTGATTTTCACATGTTTAAAATGGCTGTTATTTTTACATATTATTGAAAGTGTAATACACACAACAGTTGCATAATGGAGCTGTATACTGCTTAATGTTTCTGAAAATTACATTTTAGGATCTAGTTACATGTACGGTGCTGTACTTCTCTCGGTGATTTAATTTTTTATATATTCTGTCGGTTTCATAGTATAAAGTTAAAACAAATTTCTCAACCTATTTGGGCAAAGTATTTATTGTGTAAGGATAAGTAGAATTTTCACTTCAGGATATAAAAATTGCACATAAGAGTAGGTTTATCATTTTAATACAGAATTGTTATATTTGGTTTCATATTATTTATGTATGCAGAATTAGAATTTCCAGTTATTCATATATAAATGTTGACAAAGCAGTGAAAAGTGGATGAGTCTGCAGTTTGGTAATTCAGTTTCTGTACTACTTGTACCATTCTTACCCAACACTACTGTATATTGACTAGAACTTTATTACAGTAAACCTTCAATGCAACACCACTTTATATTCACCTTTATTTTATTTTATGATAACAGTCCATTTTCTCCTAGAGCTTCCCATCTTTCCCTACCTGTGTAGTTGTTGGGTCCTTTCATCATATATTTCTTAGTTTTCTCCTCTACATGGCTCAAGAGACAAGCATTATAGGTACAGTTGCAGAAGACATTTTCTTTACCCTCATGGGAACCCTCAATATCCTATACATTATGATTAAACTTTCCTGGCAACTTATCTAGCAGTCATTTTTGTCATTACATATGTTACTATTATTCATTCATGACTCTCTTCCATTACTAGACCAAGGTGTGTGCTAGGGTAAGAGGGACCCCATGTAGGTGAAGAAACTCCCTTTCACAATCATACCAGTAACAGTTTGATACTTTGCCTGGTAAAATTCTAGTAGAACCCCTTCTACATCCCATAACACAAAGGATAGCACTCTCCCATCAGACATATCTCTGTCTTGGCTTTCTTGGGAGTTGGAGATCTTTCATATTTTCATTGTTTTGTCTTTGGCTGAAATAATCCCTCTCAATCAGCATTAAGATCTGCAAGATTATGTCTGAAGACATTTTCAGCCCCAAATGCGTGAAACCTTTGATGTTTATAAATTATTATTAATAGTTGACCCACATCTTTCCCCTGAAATGCCCAACTCTGTGGCAATGTAATGCTATATTATAGTACCAGTTGTTTGTCTATGTGACATTAATTATTATCATATCATGAGTTTTGTCAGTGTTTTCCTGTGTGGTGTCTGTGGAAGGCCTTTCTTCATGGGGGTCATCTTCCAAGCTTTCCTTACCCTGTATGAATTCAACTGCCCATTTCTTGACCATGCTGTAGGAAGGAACATTGTTCCCTAACGTAGCCACCTTGTACTTGTGAATTTCGTTAGGGGGATCACTCTTTGATAAAGAAGTAGCAATAATGTCCATTTTATCAAAAGTTGCTGACACTTGGGTTTAAATGATTAAAAACAGATGATATGCTGTAGGTATATATATTGGTACTTCATATTATGCATGCAAGCTTTTAAACAGTTGAACTGTAAGTTAATAAAACTGAAATATTTCTTAGCTGATGACCTGCCTCAGGCCAGACTTATATTTTATCATTAGAAAATAAAAAAAAACATGGAGATGAGCCAGATCATGCAAGGAGGGAGTGCTGGAACAGGGAGATCTGGGTACTTCTGCCATGACCACCACATTGGGAGAGTTCCCAGAGGTAGTGAGATGTCAGAGGCTCAGAGCTATAGATAGATACACTGTATAATCTTGCCAACACTGACATATGCGTCGGAGACCTGGACATGGAGTAGGGCTCATCAGTCAAGAATAGGTGCTGTGGAAATGAGTTACTTGAGAGGTGCATGTGGACTGACAAGGTGGGATGGAGAAAGTAATGAAAGTGTGTATAAGAGATGCGGTATGAGTGAGAAGGCAATTGGTATTGAGTGTGGAGTGGTTGAGAGAGTGAAACGTAATACTTTGAGGTGGTTTGGACATGTGGAGAGAATGCAAGGTGAGGAGTTTGTAAAGAAGGTGTATGGAAGTGAAGTTGTGGGAAGTGGTGTGAGAGGCAGACCACCAGTAAGATGGCAGAACAGAGTAGAAGAGTATGTAAAGGAGAGAAACATGAGGGGGAGGGGAGGGCTTGACCAGGTAAGGAGGGAGTGTTTGAACAGGGAAGACTGGAGACTTTTCTGCCGTGGCCACCCCCTTCGGAGAAGTTGTCCAAGCTATTGATGGGGAAAGTGCGTCGTCGAGGGCGGACCCTATTATAGTCAATCCATCTTCCTAGTGTTTGAGGGCGACGAGGTAGATTATTTGGTGTCTGACCACAATTCTGTGAGAGTTCTTGACGTACAGTATTTCTAAATCTTGCCGGTGGCGTGGTGCATCTTTCTTCAACTCGCATCTGTCACCTGGTGTACTGTTCTTAAGTTGCTTATTGTCATATATCTCCTTGATTTAACAAGCATTTTTATCGCTTGGAGACTTGTTTAGTCGTATTTGGTGGTGAATGGTGACTTTTTTGTCGGATTTTTCCTCTTGTTGCTTAGTCACAGTCCAAGCAGTAAAGCACTTGCTATACTTGCTACACTACACTTTCTGTATGAGTATAGTTGCCAGAGTCGAAAATGAAAGATACAATATCCTTCATACAGAATACAGGCGTAGTAGCAACTTTGGACAAAATTTACAATAATAACAGGTCTTTATCTGAACATGATCGACCATATATATAATTAGTTACGTAATGTATGTTTGTTTAGTGGTTACCTGGCCAACATAGCAATACACTGACAGTGATGCCAACTTAGCGAACTTCCCGTTAGATCTAGCGAATTTGCACATTATCTAGAGAGTCTTTATTTTCAAATTTACAAGACATTAAAATGCAATCTAGCGCAAAATTATTAACACTTTACCCATAATCTGGCCCTTTTAGTGAAAATATAGTTGACAACACAGGTAAACAACACACACACAGAGCACGGAGAGCACATGGCAACCCTGCTGGCCTGACTAGACAACACACACATTCCACCCTGCGGCATATTACACACACATACCTATATAGTTACTCGTCATAGTAGCAGCTTGTCCACATCATCTGTTTGTTTAAAGCCGCTTCATCTCAGACAAAATGGTTCATCAGTGCACTTCTAAGGCAAGTTGACAATCAATAATAATAATAACAACAACATAATGCCAACACTTTTTCTTTTCTTTTTTTAATTACACGAGTCATGCATATACTGAACAACTCGTGGTGGTGTAATAATTAGGCTGTAAATGACGTGATACCTTCTTATAAGCGGACGTCAAACTTTTCCTAATGTTGTACCGGTGTCCTTTGAATGTCACTATACTATTACAGATTAGAAACATTAATATTCCTGTCCAATTAGGTATTATTATTACTGGTATTGTTATTTTAATATTCCTGTCCAATTAGGAATTTTATTATTATTATTATTATTGTTATTTTACAGGATGATTTCATGGCACAAAATCAATATTCCTGTCGGTAAATTTACAGAAAACCTGGGTTCACTATATTGTATATATTAGTATTATTATCCACTATTTTGGACCATTCTAAGACACTTTTCATCTATGGCGTTTCTCTCATAAATGCCCCGTTTACAAACATAATTTGGAAACTAGTCCGACCTGACCTAACCTAACCTAGACCACAGCAGACTACCGGGACCTAACCTGGGCAAACTACCGGGTATAACTAGTGTAAACTATCATAAACTGACCTGGGCAAATTTCCAGGACCTAGCCTTATGTGGTAATACTGCTCAAGCCTAGACAAAAACACAGTTATTCTGTAATAATACCTTCCTGTCCAATTAGGAATTATTTTTATTGATATTATTTGTTATTTTACAGGATGATTTCACAGCCAAGTTGACTGAGGCCGGGGGTAAGCTGGTTATCGTTGACTTCTATGCAACCTGGTGTGGTCCTTGCAAGATTATTGCACCAAAGTTGGAGGTACAGTATTGTACAGTACGAGGCTTTTGTTAGTGTTCATGTTGCAGAGAAGACCAAGCAAGTTTGTTTACTTGTTTACCTTATTTATTATTATATTTACATGTATACTTGATCTATTATATTATGATTACATTGGTTACCGTCGGGGCCGTATTCAACAACATTCGTGGTACCGATACCATGGTTCCGTAGACAAACAAAGGAGCCATCGTACCAGTACCACACCATTGTATGCACCGTGAATGTTCTTGAATATGGTCCCTAGTCTTTCAGTTAGCTGTGACCACCATTGATCACTTTTTTCTTTCACTTTTGGTATTAACAGTGGCACATCATGAATAAAGTGCCAGATAAGATTACAGTTAAAAAAAAAGTATATATCCTATATGCATTTTGTATTGCCTTATTTTCAAAAATAATTAATAATCAATTACTTTTGCAGGCCATGAGTAAAGTGAAGACAAATGTGGTGTTTTTGAAGGTGGATGTTGATGAAAATGAGGAAGTGGCACAGGAGTACCAGATTACCTGCATGCCTACATTCCTTTTTTTCAAGAATGGAAAGAAGGTGAGATAATGTTCCCCTTTTTATTAATTATATATATAAAAAAAAGGCTGGTTTCTTGCTCAGTGCATCTAGTTTTTGTTGCATAATGATAGTTGGCGTCATAGTAGAAGCTTATGGTATTAAAAGTATTTTATCACTAACACATTCAGTGCCAAAAGTTATATTTTATGAAACAATGTTTACTTGTTACTGTATCCTAATGGTACAATAGTCAGATGGAACATGATTACCCTATTGATGTCAGAAGGTGCCTGGATGGCTTTTCAGTGGGATTCATATACAGTAATTATATAATTGAAGATGATGTATGGGCCTCAAATTAGTGCAGCTTACAGTATTATTATGCTGTTTCCTTTAGGCATGTTATTGTAGCTCCAGACTCTCGTTGAACAGTCCCTAGTCCGATTGACCAAAGCCGTGGAGATGCTCAGGCCCCTAAAAAGGGGAGGTGGTGAGATCTGTTTGTGAGAAGGCAATGGAAGAGACCCATGAGCCAGTATTCCCCTTTTCTATTGCTTTCTTACAAATAAATCTCCCTGGCTCCTTTTTGAAAGTCCTAGCCTTAGTCCAGGGAACTATAGCAACAGCAATAAACTTTTTAAACATTAGTGATATTGATAAACCTGCTTTATTTTCAGGTTGATTCCTTCTCTGGTGCCAGTGAAGATAAGATCAAGGAATATATTGAGAAGTATGAGTAGATCTGGAAACTTTGCAGATGTTTAGGATTGTTGCTTCATCCATTTAGGAAAAAAATGATATATAACATTTACTTGTGTGCCAGTTTAATGGAAGCATTTGCAATGCTCGAAATTTTATAATTTATAAGAAACTGAATTACACATAATCACACACACACACTTGGAATGCATGTACACGTGTTTTATATTTAAGGGGAGATTCTCTTGTTGGTAAATTGGAAGTCTGCTGATTCCTCAAAACAATACTAGAAAACTGATGCCTTCAATGGTATTAATAAGGGATTATCTGTATCATGGCACAGTTGAGAGGAAACAGAAGAACTTTCAATTCACCTTCAAATGAACCTCACCTTAAGCCTCTTTTACATATAGAAGTGCAAGTAATTGTTCTATTGTACAGTATAAGCTTTTGTGTACGAGTTGAATGTTATGAGAATTTTTAATTATAGGCAGAAGTTTATATAACTTTTGTCACTGCAATTGTTTATGAGAGGCATTTTTATTCTCTGTTTAAACAAGTGAAGAAGATAATACTAGCATATTTAAAGAAGATCTGTGAAATATAAATACATGTCCTCTACTTATAATAATAATAATAATGCATGTGCCTTTTAATACATTTTCTTTGGGTAAAGTAAACTCAGCATCATTATTAAATGATTATACTGTACAGGTAATACTAGCTTCATGATTGGATTACATTCTTGGAAATGTGATTTTAAAGTGAACTAACACAAAAATCCTAAGGTAGAAGGAGACTTGGACCCATAGAGTAGGGTGCATGGATAGAGACTAAAAAAATTGGCCACAAACTATCATTTATTACTATTACAATAAATCTTCTAAAATGCTACAACATGCTCTTCAAGTATTATAGTAAACAGGAATTATTAAAACAGTGCAAGGCTATAAGTAAGTGTTGTTGTGGTGAGTAGCCAGTGCTCATCTTTTATCTGGTATTGCTATCCATGCTACATGTCTCGCTAAGATTACTGTATATCCATCTCATTGTCATCTGTGAAGTCACTAATATAAAATCGCCATCTGCGTGACTACTAACATGCCACCTTAATGATGATTTATGTACTGTACTGTATCTAAATCATTGTTTAAACTAATTGGAGCACTTATTACCTGTAAAACTGCATAAATCAAGACAAAATAGCCTGAATAAAGACGTGATGAAAAAGTGATGTTTTGCCTGATTCCTTCTCTGGTGCCTGTAAAGAAAAGCTCGAGGACTACAATACTGTATTGAGATGTATGAGTAGATCTGGAAGTTTAGCAGATGTCAATGATTATTTTTCCATCCATTTAGGAAAGAAGATACTTGTAGTATTTATTTGTTTACCAGTTTCAATGGAAACATTTACTTTAATCAGAATGTTATCACTTTAGAGGACAAGTCTTAGAGTAATTGAGTGTACTACACTGTACTAAAAAGGAGTGGATGTAGTGACTGCTGAGATGCCCTGGAGTTGTCGAGGAGGATATATCTGCTGGTGAGTTAGGCTACTTGAAGACTGGAGGAAGGCATTATTGTACCCCATTTAAAAAAATAAGGGAGAGCAGAGTGACTAAAAGCCACAGAGATATAAATATTTTAAACGAGTAGCTAGGATGTAAGGTGCCGGCCAGAAACTGGCAGAAAGGTCATTGACAGGATGTGAGAAAGATTAGTGGAGTTAGTGAGCGATGAGCAGAGAAGTTTTTTACGGTGTTAAGAAATGAAAAAATGAATGCATATATTTAAAGATGTACATTTATTCGCAAATATTTGGACAGAGATGGAGAGAAGTATGGGTACTCGGATGTATATAAGTACCGATACATCACAGACGATTCCTCTATCTATATCTGACTCTAAGCTGAGGAGAGAGAAAGAGAGACAGATAGTACTAGAAGTTCGAATACGGCGAATAGTGTGTAATTGAGGTTTCTTTCATTTGATGTAGATTCAAAATGTAGGTGACCACTTCGGCCACTTCCTTTTCCCAACCCTCCAGGGGCATGTGGAGGTAAATGCAGACTATTATGCAGTAGATTAATAAATTATCGTGCCGTAGCGATCTCATAACGCTTTCGTGATTATTGTAGCTACGTAAAAGCATACTGTGATACTGAATATTATTAATTATTATTGACCGATAAAACATAGCATTAAAAAAATGTTCGGACCGTCTCGGGTTTCTGTCTGACACTCTGACTGATGTCTGGTCTTATTAGTTCTTACAAATTTACCTATAGGCTAACTCACACCACCAAAGGTTCCTGGGGATAAACATCAAAAGGTGCAATGAGATAAGATAAAGCTATAAAGATAACACTGATAGCACCCAGGACCCAGTATATACCACTGTTATAATTATTCTTTATCAGTATCAACGAGTCTCGGAGTTGAACCTGCTGGGTAATTATAGTCATTCATTCATTGAAGAGGTCCGTAATGGCGACTGTTGCCTCTTTGTGTATTGTGCTGATATTACTGACGATCTTTGGCTCAGGACTGGATACTGTGTGTCTCAACTACTATGGATGTTTTAAGGATCAGTATCTAGACTGGATCTACATTACTAAGACCCTACAATCTCGCCAAGAGGAGCGTTCAGCCGTGACTTGTGCAAGTGCATGTCTTCATAGCTACCCTGACACGGAATTAGTATTGGTGAAACTTGTGGGTGTCAACGAACTCCTGAATTGTGGGTGTGGCAGTCAACTAGCCCTAGGTAACGGGTCTGGATTGGCTCAAGACCATTATGACTGCTACGTTTGTCCTGACGTTGATAATCAAAAGTGCGGGAGTGACAAAACTTTCAGTGTATATCTTGTTCACCATAATGATACTGTGGGCCATTGTGAACGACTTGAACTTGAATTAAACACCATCACAACAACAATAACTGCCCCAACTAAGACATTCAGCAGCAGCAGCAGGAACTCCAATGCAACAACCAAAGCCAGCAGCAGCAATATCACCAGCATCCACAATGATTCATCTTCTCTTTCTCCTGTGAACGTCACCACTCCTGCCACCATTATCCACCTAGACTCACCTTCATCACCCACACTCGTGTTTCTGGGATGCTACGACGAGGAAAGAGTGAATGAATCCGTGGTATTGACTTTATATTTAGAAGGTGATGGTGTTGATGTGGTTGACTGCTACCAGAACTGTTCTCGCCTTCACCCTGCCACAACTGACCTCATTCTTGTCAAGCTTCTCAAAACGGGCAGAGTGTACTGTGGGTGTAGGTAAGTGTTGTCAATGTTGTGGGCATGGGTGTGTGAATAATGTTATCAAGGTCCAGTTAGGTGAGGCTAGGGTGTAGATGCATATAAACACGTAATAATTTTTTTACTGTAACTGTGTGCATAATACTGTACAGTAGGCTGCTCTGTAGCCTATATATTTGGCTCATAAACCAAAGGTAAACAGGTTAATCTGACCATAATAAGGGTCATGTATAATTATTCCAGTCTAGCACAGTGGAAAATTCAACTGTTCAAATTATGATAAAGCAATAATTATAATAATTGTACAAGAAAATTATTCTTATTGAATGATCCTATGTTCAGTCAGTCATTATAATATAGGCAATCATGGCAGGTTTAAGCCATATTTAGAAAACTACAGTTCCATGAATATAAAAATACCTGCAGACTACAAAGAGTTATTATATAGCAGTGGATGCATGACTTTATTTTACTGCAGCAATGATACTTTTTTTTATCTCTGTCTCTTCCAGCAACAGATATACATATGCACGAGTTTCCTGCCACAACTCTGTTTAAACCTGTTTTTTCTTTTTATAGTGGGAGTGGTGCTGTGGGACCCGAGGCGCTGGGGGCAGACTGTGACCTGTACTGCCATGATGACCTAGACCAACAGTGTGGTGGATGGAACGCAGTCAGTGCTTATGCCGGCAGTCCCAGGCATACCATTGCATTTGGCTTGCTGTGTACTTCTTTACTTTTGCTGGTACTGAATAAGTTATGAAAATGATACTATATTTTGTGTACAATACTTTATAATTATGTAGTATACTATATAGGCTATATATTTATAGTACCAATATCACATAATATACTTTTGTTTATTTTTTTTATGTCCATCCTTCCTCTTTTGTTTCATAATTTATCAAATTTTCATCATTACTGTATTCCTACTAGTACTGTATGTGGCTGCTATAACTGGCCTTGGTTTATTCAAAGTAGTCCTACATGTATATGTGCAGCTAATAACTATTGAAATATTAATTTATTTATTTATTATTTTATACTGATTAGTTTCCTGTGTTTCGGTAACATGCAGGAGGTATAGTACAGTATTGTCTGTAATGTATACTGTACTGTAATTTTGAGAAACTATCTTCATGAATTGTTTTTGCACAGTGTATAGATTTTAATTGTATCAGTTATATTGTTCATAATTCCTACAAGTCAAATATAGTAATATAGTGTGAAAAATATACTGTAGGCCAACTTGAAACTGTTTTCTGTTTCACTGTTACATAGTATAGTTTGTATAAAGATCTGTTTGTTGTATAAGAGAGATATTTTGTAATAATAAACCAAGAGTTTCACAGCATTTGGGGTGTGAATACCATAATCAGAATTACAGTAAAAAGAAAGTAAAAGCTAGCAATGTGCTGTGACGACTATAAAGCAGTCCAGTGGATATGTGATGCCCTACCATCCCCTTCCCATTCTCTCACTTTTACTGTTTACAGAGGGAGTATGGAAACAATATGGATACAATAAAATTTCCTAAATTTTGACATACACTAGACATTGATGAGCGTGTAAGCTATGATAATTATTTTGGTTTGCTTCTACAGTATGAAGTCATGAGCCAAATCTCGCATGCACAACTTTTAATGAGCTAATAATGGCACTGAAATAATGCTGACCTGTAATTCATATATGTTATCTATAGCCTATATATAGGCTTGTCGTGCACATTAATTGTTGTTAATTAATGTTGTTGAAGTTCCTCAAGCAGCCGGAGCTCCTGAGGAAAGCCTGAACCGGGCAGCTCGGTAACTCGGTTCAGTAGGCCATGACCTGTGACAGTGCTCTCAGAGAGTGTATAATGTTGTGTGGTTGTGTACATTGCAGTCTTCCATAATGTGTTTAATAGAATGGGGTGCTGTGTTGCATCCTGGACAGGCATCCTCAATGGCTCCATCCAGCTTCTGATATGTCAGAAGGGCTGGGTGGTGGCCACACCGCAGCCTGGCCAGGTGGACTCTTTAATTAGTCCTCACGAGTCACGGACTCGCGGGGAAGTTTGGAACTTGGGAAGGGAGGATTCAGAGATGGGTGGATGTCAGGAGGTCGTGCATGCAACTGGGTGTTGTTTTTGAGTGTTTGGATGGACTGAGGAGTGATTTGAGTATGGATGAGTTTATGGAGACTGGTTTGGGGTGGGCAAGGTGTGAGAGAGGGAATACCCCCCGCCCCCTACCAGGGGACGCGGGCCCCTAGAGGATGATTTAATAGTTCACGAAGCTTGGCAACCTGCAGATAATTTTAGGCCATAAAAAGACTCCAAATTTGGACCACGAACACGCTCATTAATCAACTGGAGGCTACTTTGGAATAATTTATAACTTAAGTATTTTCATGGGGCGGGTTAAATTCATGTAGAGACACATGTCATGAAGTGGGATCGGAACCATCACCACTACACGGAAAATAAAGAATACGAATCCCCAACTGCAACTACCACGGCCCTTATTGATCCTCCTGAGTAGCATCCAATATCACTTACCTTATACAGATGAAGGAGAGACTCTGTTATTTGTTTGTAAAGGTATTGAAGGGAGATATATCGATGTGTTCTCTCTTATCTGGTGTTATTTTGACGGCATGATTCCCAGATAGTGAGGGTGGTGAGATGAGGCAGGCTGTGAGATAGTGAGGGTGGGCAAGATGAGGCAGGTTATGAGGTGGTGAGGACGATAAGGACGCTACCAAGGTGAGATGAGTAACCACAGACTTGCTCTCTCATACACATACATACATGCACACACACATTCTCTCATACATGCACATTCTCGTACACGCATACACATTCTCTCGTATACACATATATATACACATGTACACATTTTCTCTCACATACATTAAGTACAGTCCACACACATACTCACAAACATACACACATTCTCTCACATAAACACACCCTCACATTCTCACACATTCATTCACACATACATATATATATACACACACACATATATATATATACACACACACACATTCTCTCTCACACACACATTCTCTCTCACACACACATTCTCTCTCACACACACATTCTCTCATACACACACACATTCTCACATACACACACACACTCTCTTACACACACACACTCTCTTACATACACTCTCTCTTACACACACATTCTCTCTCATACACTCACACACCCCTAACTGGAACCACCTTGCCAAGGTGGGGGGGCTTGTGTGTCTCAGACCTGGCGAGCTAGACTAGAGGGGGCTCCGGCCCCTGCTCTGCCCCGATAAAGGGAAGAGAGGGCTTCCCATGCTAGGAAGGTCACCAGTGAGAGACCAGACTAAATAGTTCCCATCTTTCAGTTCTTCAACTATCCCTCTTTTCATTTTATTTCCTTCCTGCTTGCTGTCACACCTCTCTCACCTTTTTCTGGCGCTATAGGACCTCGATGTTGCGGCGCCTAATACCCATCAATCAATCAATCATACACTCACATTCATTTCCTCTATTACACCCCCATAGTGGGGTATTGTATATAGTAATGTGGGCAATACTTACAGGGTTTTGGCGCTCCTTCGGCCCCAGCCATTAGCTTTCGGTTCTTCAACTGTCCCTCTTCTTTTTATTTCCTTCCTGCTTGCTGTCACACCTCTCTATCACCTTTTTCTAGTGCTATAGGACCTCGATGTTGCGGCTCCTAATATACATCAATCGATCAATCCCTCTCTTACACACACACACACACACACTCTTTCTCACACACACACACCACCAGCACCAACAGACATTTATTTATTTAACTTGGCCATTATTATGTTTGTTTTTGTATACAGTATTGTGTATGTATGTATGTATGTATGTTTGAGATTGTTGTATAGTTAGCAAAAGAAGTATTGAAAGCCCCCTCCTATGTATAGTATATTTAATTTAATTTAATTTTAATGTAAGGGTGGTTTCAATACTTTTTTTGCTGACTGTAGGAAAAGGTTAGAAAGTTTCATCATATCCTACAAGTTATAGGTTTATCACTTTATGTTCATTATTATTATCATCACTGTATTATAATTGTTATTGAAATAGACCATTATTCATATTTGGTGTTACTTTTTATCTGTGCTCATTATTACTCTGTTGACACTTTTCATTCCTTTACTGTATCTTATAGGCTAATTGAAAGTATATTATGGGGGTTGGAGTTAATATTCTGTCTATTTTAGAGGAAAGAAAGACTTAAAACATATAAATTGCTCTTGTGGCCATATGTTTTGTTATTCTCAACTAACAAAACCATAATTATATTCTCATTACCATTATTGGATACTCGGGAACAGTGCCAGAACATTTTACCAGTACAAAATTATTGTTTAGTGATCTAAGCTTCTCAGGCTGGTATTCATAAAGTTTCTTAGTGTTTGAACTTGTTTGTATGTTGCATTACTGCTGACCTCACCATAGTGTTTCAGGCTCATTTTGAAGCAGTGAATTTTCCATATAATTATCCATAGTTCCAATACTTTTTTTGCTGACTGTAATTATACAGTAGTATGGTTTTGAAGCAGTAATGGGTCGTAGTTCTTGCCATCATTAATTAAACGCTTTACCAATATGATTTAATGAACATTAGGGCTGTACCGTATGTAAGAACATTCATGGTGTATACGATGGCGTGGTACCGGTGCGACGGCTCTACAGACAAACAACAGAGCCATCGTATCGGTATCATGCCGTCGTATACACCATGAATGTTCTTGCATACGGCACATTAATTCATATAAACAGTGGTTGTTGAGGTTACTCGGTATATCATCAGTTCCTCACAATAGGTTACCATTATTTGTCTTCATCTGAGTCTGTTTCCTGGCAAACTTTGGAGAAATCAAGGTGCTTCAATCTATCAAAGTTATACAGTACTATCATCCCCTTAACCACCAACCACTCCATTGTTGGCAGGTGGTGCCTACCCTTAGAGGTGGGTCAGGTGTGGTGGGCAGTGGGACCAATGGGGAAGTGCCTCTCCTGCCTCAAAGTTCCTCCCCAACAACAACAACAACACCAACAGCAACAACAACAGCACCACAGCTCCCTCCACCACCACCTCCCTCCAAGGCACGATCATGAGAGGGCCAGAGGTCAGTACTGTGGACCCTATTCAAGAACATATGTGGTGTATACAGTGGCGTGGTAATGTTACGGCGGCTATGTTATTTGTCTATGGAGCCTTCATACCGTCGTTACCACACCATCGTATACACCGGGAAAGTTCTTGAAAATGGCCCTGTATATAACACCTTTGTTTGTCTGATAGTGTCATCTTGGATTATTAGCACATATTGTGGTTAAAAAAATGAAAAATAAAATAAAATGTACTAAATAATCGTTAATAAAGGGTCCTCTTCTAAAATTTTACTTGTAATTTTCACTGTCCATTACTGTACATGGGGTTAAAAGCTTTTAGAAAATTGAGTGACAAGAGTAATGCCAAACTCTATGTTTATTGTGTTGCCTTGGGTACGGTAAGTTCGATCTGTTCTTTTTCTGATATATATAGGCTATACTTATCAATTATGTTAACTGTAACTGAATTTGCAGAGGTGAGTGAGAGTGGCAGCAGCGTGAGTGGTGTGGAGGGTCGCTCACCTGTGCCTCCACCAGACACTCAGAGCAATGGCAGTGGGAAGAACTCCATCATCATTAGTGGTTCGGATAAACGATTGTTTTGCCCGAGGATCCCACCTCTCGCCAAGACGGGGAATGAGGTACGACGTTTACCTTCCAAGGAATACTCCGAGGCTAAGATTGCAAAGTTGTTTGACCATTACAAGGACCAACATTGTGAGCTTATCCTCTCAGAAGGCATTGAGAGCCTGTGTATGGACCTTGATGTGAAACCAGAGGAGTTTAAAGTTTTAGTGCTTGCCTGGAAATTTGGGGCTGAAACCATGTGCCGATTCAGTCGAAGTGAGTTTTTCAGTGGGTGCAAAGCTCTTAAAGTGGACTCTGTCAAGGGAATCCAGTCAAAGTTCCCAGATATGTTGCTAGAAGTTCAGGACCCAGAAAAGTTTAAAGACCTTTATCGGTTTACTTTTAAATTTGGGCTGGATGCTGAGGCCGGACAACGAATCTTACCGTCCGACATGGCAGTGCTGCTGTGGAAGCTGGTGTTCTCACAGAGGGAGCCCAGCATCTTGAAGCGGTGGCTGACCTTCCTGGAGCGGCACCCCAACATTAGGGGTATCCCCAGGGACACATGGAATATGTTCCTAAACTTCACAGAGGTAGTGGGTGATGACCTTGGATCCTATGATGACACAGAGGCCTGGCCCAGCCTCTTTGACGACTTTGTGGAGCATGAGAATGATCAGCTCAACCAGAATATTTCAAAAGATCACAAAGAGGAAAGTGAATAATGATAATTCTGGTTTAGGATAAAATTTTCTCTCTTGTATAAGGTAAGTAAAACTTTAGATGTAGTCATCAGCACACAAGAGCAGAGGGAATATATTTGATGAAAGAATACGTAATGGGATTTCAGAACTGGGCAGATTTTCTCAAGATTATCAAGAATTAAGCATGTTATTACAGTATTGTTTATTGAGCGTCAGAGAGCTATAGAATTACACTAACTAAATTTAGACTATTGAGTGTCATTGATAGGAAAGGTAAGAGGAGTTGCAATACTTACACAGTTCTGGGAAGAGCTTATTGAAATGGATGTTGATATATTGTGATCACAGGAACTGCTCATTTATTTAGTTTAGCGTAATGTATACTGTAATTCTTTACTGCCATTATATGTGAAGTTCACCCTGGAGAAATTAAAGTATATACTTGTATGTACAGTATAGTGAGTGACAGATGGGTTATGAATACTGATATAGAGTATTAAGAGTATTAGAAGAATACTCTTGGCTCTAGACTGTGTTTCCCTGTCAGGTAAATGAGTATACCTGTACTGTACTTTGATAAAAGTGGATTACAATTGACACGTCAATATTGGAGATCTGTTTTAGAATTTTATGCAAACCTCATGTAAACAATATTAAGAGTCTTGGATGCTGGTGGTGTTTTGGAGGCCACTAATTTCTCCAATCAGTGCCAATAAACAGATCATCCTAGCTGACAGAACAGTTGGTTGGTTTTGTGACAGAGGTTGGAGGTATCGGTAGCCTCCAATTTGATAATAATTTAATCGCTTATATGTAATTGATACTTTAGGTGTTCACAATATTATTGATTGGTCTAAGGAAACTATTCAGCATCCTGGTAAAGATATAGTTTTGTCATCAACTCAGTCTTGTATTTCACATTCAAGTTAACATTTTACAAGCTTATCCCTATGAACAATCAATGTTTTCAGATTATGAAATGTGTGTAGTTTTGTGAAACATGGAAGCAGTTATTGAATGCAGAATTGCACTAGGGATCTTTTCATAGATTCTGTGAGAAACAGCTTTAACTTAAATACAATGCCTTCCTCATAAGTCCAAAGCTAGCCTTGCACAGTGGATTTTGAAGCTGGTCGCCTTTTGTTTTAGTTAAGGTTAGCAGCTATAAGAGATTATTTTCATTAGCGTGTTTCTTTACCCAAGACAGAATGCTGACTTATTGACTTGAAACTCTTTATTTTGATAATACAAGGTGAGTTTTGTACCCCCTAGTATCCTCACTATGCCTACTAAGTCTGGTTAAGATGCCATAATTTTAAAATAAAGATAATTTCTCAGCATTGATCCAGATCTGCTTTTAGAAGTGCTTGGTATTGATATAGATATGTTATGCTGGCTACCAGGCCATAGAGTTGAATTAATGTCTGAGCTTTTATTGTCACCTTGATTCCAGACATCTGTGCTATCAACACAAATCTTTAAAACTGCCAGTGCCAAAATTGTTTATCGGTATGGTACTTAAATCTTCCTAGTCCCTTACATTGTACTTTGCTCTCTATTGGTAGAGATAAGAATAATTTCCATCTGAACATCCATAGCAAAATACCTGCAGTATCGGTACTCTAAATTATATAAACACTAGGGTCCACTGAAAACATATTTAATGTCCAAAATCAAATGTAAGGGAATTAATTAATTATGGTGAAATGTAGAAATGGGAAATAGACATACCCGGTAATGAAGATATACTGTAAACTCACTAAACAGTAGGCTTGGTATTTCTCCTTGCAGCTACAGTATAGTCCTGAGATCCTATCAACCTTGATTAATTTTATTCTTGACGTTTTGACAGGACATAATGAATAAGGCCTATAGAAGTCACCTAAACATTAACACACAAACTATAGTTGGTGGGTTTTTTTTTGTCTTTGATGGTAAATCCTCACAGCCGTTATCATATACAGTAGCAGAGGTGTTAATTATGCAGCTCATGATAGCATTATATCAGGCTCTCAATGCATGGGGATGGAAATCATACCACACTTAATGATTACTTTCAAATGCACTTCGGCTGCATCCAAAAAGGAATCGGTTTATTGTCTTCCGTCAGTCACTGATTGACAGATGGAGTATGTGGTACAGGGTTACCACTAGTTCTTTATTGTTTAAGGGTAGTTACTACTTTTATTCACATATCAAGTTACATATTGGTAAAGGTTCAATGAAATACTGTAGTAGAGGTGTGGACATTTTGTTTGTAGTGAAAACCACATATAAATGATTAAATTCAGGTTGGCGATATGTCAAGAATGCATGGAAATATCTTGTGAACTGGCTTCAGTTATCATACTGCATTTTGTATTTTAGTAGTTTGTATGGGCACCACATTGATGCAGTACTAATGTTATCGCCTCCCGTCCAATTGGCCAGGGTTCGATACGTGTCACTGCACACAAATTTTGTGGGAAGGAGGAGCACCTTCTTATAACTCCAGTGAGTTACATTGCCTGTATGGCTTAGCTTGGTAGAGCATATTTCTACCATGTCTGTAGTTTTTGCCAAACAAATGCAACAATAATAGAAGACCAACGATATACCTCTCAAAACAAAGCATGATTGAAAAACCCTCTGCCACTTTATGGGGTCTGCAGTACTCATGTATTCAAATTATTTCAAGTCTGTAGAGGTGTCATGATGCAGTTTTCTGAATTTACTTACTCTTTGAATTGGTCTTCTTTCCAAATTGTAACTTTTTCACTTTTTTCTTTTCTCCCATCCCATCTCATTATCTTTGTTTTCTTTCACTGTGAATTAGCCATACTATAATTGGCTGGCACCAGGTTAATATTGTCTTGTTCTTACTACAGTATACTGTACTGTACTCGAAACATTATCAAAGTTTTTTTGCAGTGTCTGGACATTAGGAACAGTTGTCAGCCAGTCTGAAACATGGGTTCAGATCCCATTTTTGTCATAGGGTTTAATCATTCAGCAGTTTATCAGGAGACAACTAGTATACATGCAAGTTATCAGTACATGTACAGTACACAACATGCAGCTGCCTAGTTATTTTTTGTATTCAGTGCAGTAGGTCATAGTTGACTATAAGCTGTTAATTATGATCTGCCAAGCAGGGTCTCTTTATATAGTGTGTTGTATGCATTAACTGATAGGTATTAACATCTTTGCTTTCGAGTGTATTTCAGTTAATCCATTTTTGTCAGATTTAATGTATTCATTGGTAATATAAAAGGTTGTTATGTGTTTATAGCATTTTACTGCAAATTACACATGGCAAAAAAAGCATCTTTTGCTGACAAGTTTTCTTAATCTTTCACTGAACTACAGTATATGAATTGTGCTAAGTAGAAATGGGAAAAAGATGAATTTCAAATCCATAATAAGGTGGGATTATATAAAGGGCTTAAGAGCATTACCAGCTCACCCATCTTTGTTGTCAATTTATCAAGGTACTGTAGTTCATAAAAGACTGATATAGAAACACTATGTGTTGTCTTTCAAGGCAAAAACCCTGCAGTAGGCATTTTTCACAATCCTACATTCTTTATCATGCAATTTGTGGAAGATGTTTTTCTTTGATCATGTACACATTGTAGGATATGGGGTAGGTATTCACAATTCTAGGGTAATAATTATCATTATTAGTGAGAAATGATCAGCTGAATCTTGACTGTGATTCGTATGTTCTTTATTCCACTTGGGCACTCACTGACCCACCCAAACCTCCTTAGGTCACATAGAGCCAACATCGAGCCCTTTAAAACTAAAAACTGTATTGATTTAAGATTGTCCTAGTTGGTTAGGATAAGTCCTTTTAAGTTATATAACTAAGGTCAAGTAGTACTGTGAATGTTTTAAGGATGAGAGATAGCTCATTTGGCTTTTAATTCTACAAGTATATTATCATGCAGTGCACTTACAGTACTGTACTGCTTTTGTCATATGTCGGTAGCCAAACATCTGAAGTGGGTGAGCTTATTTTACTTGATTGGGTGAATAAGTCAAAATCTTGTGCAATGCCCGATTTCTCGTAACTTATTTTGACCAGCATGAGTGTACTGTACAGACTGAACCAGTGTGTTTACAATTATTTAATTAATATGTACAATGGGTATCAAAAGTTTGTGTTAATTAGCTACAGTGGTTGAGTCTTTTCAAAGTTAATAACATTGTAAAATTAGCTTGTTTCCGTAGCTTTCAGATGATGCACTGATGAATTTGACAGGCCACTTTTCTGGAGACTGGTCACTGCAAATTTTGTTTATCTTGGCTATGAACGAAGACTGGAAACTCCTAGTGGCCATTTTTGTTCACAATTTCCTTTTCATTATATTGTAGTGTTCTTTTTTCAGTTCAGTGGTTTTCCTTGTAATATCCAACATCTTCTGTATTTGTTCATATCCTGTTTCACGTATTGATCAAATTGTGAACTACAGTATTGCGATATGGCACTGAGGATTTATTATTGTATTATCTCTCACCTACAGGCTACAATACTGAATATTGTACTCCAACCTTCGTTGCAATTGGATATTCTTAGAAGGCACTAGTGCTCCATTTTCATTAGTTGATTTTATTGATTTTTAAATTAACCCCTCCAGTCTTGAAGATTTGGTATTGAGGATTGTGGTAGGTATAGAAAGTAATAAATTGTGAAGATGGTGGCAGTGCCAACTTAAACTGTTAGGTAATATGAAGTTGTGCAATTCCAGCATTCATTAGGTACAGATAGTAATTGAAAATTGATAGATGAAAATATTTCAGGTAATCAGGTAACTGATAGAAATGGATGGATACTAAATAGGTACTGTATCTATAAAAATGGCTAGTTTCTGTCAATGTAAGATGTGCCAAGATTAATCCTGAGATTGAAGGGGTTAATGACCAGCTATTTTCAGTCTACAGGTGACATTGTTGCCAAGCAGGAATGATACAGTATATTGATGAGTTTTAATATGCAGGAAAATAACCAATTACAAATTCCTCTTGCATTAAATCCTCATTAAGGGAAAGATATTGTGTTGGCTTGCAAGTATCATAAGAAGTTTAAGAAATTTGTTACTTAAATCTTTATGTGATTTCTAAGTTAATTGTTTTTCCTAGGCCAAGGTGGTTGAGACTGGGACCCATATGTCTAATGTGGGACTGGATATAAGCCAGTGTTTATACTGTGAGGTAAGGGGAGAAATTCTTGATGGTAATTTAATGCTCACCTGAATCCTTCCAACTATGTCACTAAGCAGAAACCATATTATAGTCTGGCAAATCATGGCTGTTAATACCCTCCTGCCACTTCTGCTCTATCACTTTGTCTCTTTAAGTCAGCTGTAAACATTCAGTATAATTTTTCTTGTACAAAAATTTTAAAGGTTTTTATGAATGATTTGCTATATGTTACTAACTAACAAGAACTATTTACACAATATTTGGCATTGATGCCTTGGCAGCATTGCCAGTGCTGGTCAAGGTCATACAGTGACAGCCATGGGGGTATTTAATACCTTCATGATGACAAGTGACTCATTACCACCCACCACCCACACCCTGGGGCAAGAAAGAGGCTGGCTTCTCTGCTGGCCAAACCCAAATTCATCACCTTAGAAAATTCTCCAAATCATCCCACTCCCCTACGTAGTCAAGCCAAGAATATTATATATAAGGTAAATCAGTATTTACAGAGAAAGATAATGATGAGGGGGGGGGGGTGCAGGTGTAAAATGGATGGCGGATTGGTGCGATACATGAGGTCCATGGTGTGGTCAGTTAGAGATGTGGCAACAGGGTACCAATAGCCGGAAATGTCATACTCGCCAGTTAAGATTTGCCAGACTATAGTAACATTGAGGTGATTTGTTTCCTGTGATAGTTTGGAGGAATTAGTAGCCCTCCAATTTACCAAAAAGAGGTTCCACCCAAAGTACTGTACACTCAACACATACACACTTCTTCATTTCAGTAGTAACACATTTATGAAGATAATCTCTTTTGGTATTATAATAAGCACATTACTTGTTTTTAGTATAACAAAGATGGTATACTGGTATAGTATTTTTGTTGGGACATTAACTAGAAAAGGAAAATGGTGGTCTCCAGCATTTCTCAGTGTTTTAAGTCATTCGTTCTGTAATGGTAGATGTGTTTTGAAATGCAGCGGAAATCTTGGAATACTACATTTTTATATTTTAACTTTTCTAGTGAAGTAGTTCACTTTCTTTTACCATATTTGTAGGAATACAGATAGTTATACTGTACTCAGTTTGTTTTCATAGACCAGATTTCTCGTCTCAATTTGAAAAGCTGGGGTTTACTGTTAATTTTTGTAAATGCATGCTATGGATCACGTGCAATTCTTAGATATATTTTGTGTCATATATCAGTAAGATACAAATCCTGAGTATTTGATGAACCCTTTTATGAGTATGGTTATCGGGTCTATCCAAAGCATATGTTGTAACTAGACCTCAGAAAGTAGTACAGTACATATATTATTTTCAGACTGCTAATTTATCTTTGTACTCAGTTATTAAAAAAGTGTATATATGGAGTTGAAATACCAGCTGTTCATCTGGTACCACGAAGAAAGAAGTAAAGCATATCCGTGCCCACAGAGTCTTGGCAACACTACTCATTAAAGGGTTTGCTTCATCAAGTCCAGGCATGGGAGTATACTGTAAAATCTGTGCCAGTTGAATGTCTCCTTTTGTCTTGGGAATACCCAGTCAGTTATTGCATTGTACTCTCCCACACCTTGGCTGCTGGTTACATTTCTAAACATCTCATACAGGTGTGGTACTTGAGCTGCTCCAGTTGCACAACATTCACATCCATGAATATATCATATGTACAAGTTATATTTCCACCCAAGAATGCCTTCATCTCAACACAACACATTACCTAGGCTACACAAACCTCCTCTTGGTGTTCTCCTTGGGACAGGGAGTGAAGAGCCTCTTTGGGATGGATATGCTGGTCCCCAGTAAAACCTTGCCAAGTGAGGTAAAAAAATTTTTATTGTTCTACTGTACTTGGGATAACATTGTATGTATAATACAGTGCACAGTGTACTGTATTGTACTTTGAATATGTATAGTATATTACTTATATAGATTCCAAATGTTTTTTCTTGTCAAAGGGTTCAGATATGATGGAAAGAAAGGAGAGAGATATCAGTAGAAAATTAGGCAAGATAATGATAGAGGCCGAATTGTCTCAAATCATTGGGGTGGATGTTCAGCTGGCATTTGAATTTTACAAGTAGAACCCAGAAATCCACTATCTGATACAATGGCCAATGTTTATATTTTAACATGGCCAAGGCCTTAGTAAGCTCCCTTAATGAAGTGTACTTAACTATTGATTGGGACAAAATTTTTATCATTTCTGTGCAAGGGTTCCACTCCACACTCACTGAAGTGGAAACCTATAAGGGTACACTAAGCCTTGTTTGTGTATTAGAACATAAGAGTAGCATTTTGCGATTATGTACTTTTAAAGATAGATACCTGAATCCTATCCGTATAAAAAAAAGGAGAAGTGTAGTGTAACCTTGCATACCTTGAATAAAAGTTTTGCTATATTAATGAAGTGTAGATATCTAGGTGAGGTTGAAGCCACATATGGAGTAGAGTTTCACTGTTATAGAAATGGAACAAATAAACATATGTGGCATATCAAAACGTAATTGGAGTATTATGTATTATGTTCTAATAATGCATAAGTTTGTAGGGTTCAACTCGTTCAAGATAATGAAAGGAGAAAAAATCCTTATATTAAGGAGAGCTGTAACACTAAGATGTGTCATGGTTACTCAATGACTTTACATTATTGCTCTTTAATTTTCTATGTTTTTAGCAACTATTGGGATTGTTTGTTGTGGTGTTGAAATCTTATGCAGAACCATTTTGACCAAGTGACCTATATTTTTGCTGTTCTGTTGAAATTTATTTCCACATTCTGTAGAAGTGTACTTGCTCATTTGTTTAAAAAATGTAGCTGTGTAGTGGTAATATACAGTACTGTAGTCAAATTTAATAATTCAATATAGGTACTGTACTGTACTGTAATTTTCTTATCAATACAGTATGAGTTTTTCTTTAAATTATTTTGGATTGAATTGTAGTATTAAGTTTATTTAGAAATTGAATACAGTACCTTGTGCTGCTGCTGTGTACTGTAGAGTCATAAGGCTTTATATTAACATTATTGAAAATCTGATATGTATGATTTTATAATTAGACCATGACTTGGACCTGAGCCAACCCCACAGGAAACAGTCACACTGACTGTCCTACTCTCAGCTTCCCAGCTGCCCTTGTGTAGAGTAAGCATTACTGACAGTACTGAGATTGACCTACACCAGGCTGAGTATTGTGGAATGTACACAGTGCCTAGTCTCACATTGATTCTAATCCAAGCTCTGTCAGTGGCATTATTCTTCAGCAATGTGTTTGTGTAGTAACCTTTTGCATACATGCCCTCGTGAAGTATACAACTGGTGGCATATTTGGTCAACAATCATGATAAAGATTGTTGACACAGACCCATTTTCTTAAACGTTTGGAAGAGCGAAACTGAAGCAATTGTCAACCTTTTGTATACATATGCAAAAGCTAATTCTCGATTTTGTTGTAACTATCCCAGCGTTTAAAAAATGGTGTCACCACCGCGCTCAGACGAGACATGTGGCAGCCTCTCACAACTGTATGTCCTCGTGGCTCCAGGGACAGACTAATTGTTATTTTCCTAGAGACTGCAGACTCTTGGTTTGATGCCATTTTGTGATATTTCTTTGTAAAGGAGAAAAGCTTTTGTATTATTTAGTTAACTGCTGTGATTGTGACAGCTTAAACAACAACCTCTTGTGATTTGTGATTTCTGTAGTTCCAAATAGACATTTTTGTACAAACAGTTTGTTATTTCCTTTTATGATAACAAAGACAGAATGCAATAGATATGTACAGGATATGTTTATCATTTAATTTTAAAAGCACTCTTTAATTATTCTTTTCATCTTATTTTTTTAAAGCTTCCTGCCCCTCATATGTCTCCTCTCTTGTGGCGTAGTAGTCTTCATGTTTCTGCTTTACATCATCATTAAGTAATATATGTATTTGATATTCCACATCACTGGATACATAACACTACAGTACTGAAAATTGATAACTTCGCCAGATATGGTTACTTTAATAATTTGATGATTCTTCACCTCGTAAACATGGCCACGTGGGTCTCTAATTTAAGCAGTTCACACATCCGATGGGAGGCATTTGTACTATAATGTAGTGGAGGAAGAACGTGGAAAGATGCTATAGGACTCGGCAGTTAATAGATCCGGTAGCCAGCTTATAGCGAGCTGAAGCTGCTGAACGTTCAGTGTGTCGGGGACAGCCACTGCAAGAGGGTGTGTTGTGCCGTCTCTCCAGTCCACCACCAATTGTTTTTATCCAATCTCGCTGTTGCCTTGAACCTGATTGTCTGAGGATTGCATAGGACGCTTAGAACATTGGTAATGGATAGTTTCTGAAGCCGGGTCACGTCTGCATGTAAGTGGAGTGTACACCAAGTACATACGTGTGGTTTTGGTTTTCTTTGGATTCTGCATTTTTTGCCGCCAAAATGTGTGACCTAATTTATCCCAAACTAGGCTCTCCGGTATTCTTCATAAATAAAGAAAACAATAAACATTTAGAAGAAGTTATTCAAGACTCGAATGTCCAGGAACAACATCAGTAAACAAAGCAAAGAACAACAACATTGAGAGTCGTGTTGACAGCTGGACATCTTCTCCAAAAATAAGCTCACACCGGAACTACAATATTTTTTCGCCTATTTTTATTCATGACCGTACCAAAACCAACCTCGTTACAGCTTGTTTGGAGGAAATATTCTAAACTCTTACTGGGAATAGATAGAAATCAGAAATGACAGAGATTGAAATGACTACTTGCCTATAAATTCACCATGTATAAGGGCAGTATTATCTGTAGTGTACTGTACTTTAATAAGAATTTGGGCGCCCCTTCTGACCCAGCCACTCCTATTAAATTCTTAAATAGTTCCTCCGATTGCCTTCGTGCTTGATGTCCCACCTCAGAGGATGAGGGTCTCTCTCTCTCTCTCTCTCTCTCTCTCTCTCTCTCTCTCTCTCTCTCTCTCTCTCTCTCTCATCACATTCGCCTCACGTGCTAGCCCCACATCGGCTTTTATTCTTATCTATGTCTTTCCTTTTATCGGGCCTTTTGTGTGTCGGCCTCCTCGTCTCCTTTCATTCCCCGGGGGTTTCACTCGACTTACTCTGCATCCTTGGCCGAGTTATATATTTATTTTACTTTGTTCCGTTTTTAATTATTTAAGGCTCGTTCTCACATACCATTTATACTTATCCTCTCTCTCTCTCTCTCTCTCTCTCTCTCTCTCTCTCTCTCTCTCTCTCTCTCTCATTTTGTTCCTTCCACTTTCTTTTCCTCATACCGTAATTTTACATTCCTCTATTTCTCTCTTCCATTTTCTCTCCCGTCCGTCATATCTATATTAATGATCATGACAAAAATAATAATAATCCCCGTCACTTCTTCAGTTTCCGTCGACCCACACATCAGCAGCTGCCGAATTCCCACGCCTGTCTCGTCTCCCCACACGCCCACGCCCCTCTGGCCTCTTCCCCACACACCCACAAGCCTCTTCCTCACACACACACACACACACACATTCATCCCATGCACACCCAGTCTCTTTGTATGCACCAACATTCTCGATTCGATTATATCCACGCACCTATACTCTCTTCACTATAACATACCCTCCCTCTCCTTACATAATTTCTGTGCTTATTTTATTCATCTAACTA
>JAWZYT010003702.1:0-2500 GCA_034508575.1 Petrolisthes manimaculis | reverse complement strand
GTGTGTGTGTGTGTGTGTGTGTGTGTGGCAGGAAGTCATGCTGTGTGTAGGTACAAACAATCTTACCTACATAGTCTAGTTCCTGTCTGTAAGAATGAGTATCAGTGTTCGGGGAGTGATAGGTAGAGACTATAATAATAATAATATGATGGATCAAGCCCGTGCATTCTGTGGAGGAAGATGGAACAGGCAGGCAGAGAGGCAAGAGTGGATATTGCAAAACAGGTTTCTAAAATTGAGTTCTGAGATGGCATGAGGGTTGGGTTCCAGCATGCGGGTAAGATATTGTCCCAGAGTGTCGACAAAAATAGCAGGGGATATTATATTGTTTTTGAAGGAAGGAGATGCAATGCTCCATCATCGTTCATATATTGTTTTGTTTTGTTTTATAATTATAAAGACGTTTGCATATTATATAGCTGAAACAATAGGGTAATCAATCTATTATACCTTGGTACTGTAAGACTTCACACACACACACACACACACACACACACACAACACACACACACACACACACACACACACACACACACACGAGGGTATAAAGAGAGTGTACACACCCTGGCTGTTAAGTATTGTTAGAGAGATGAGCTTAGTGCAGATAGCCTTATTTTATCCACGCGCGCGCTCGTATATACAAAGCTATTGTTGTTATGTGTTGATGTGTGAGGCAGGGTGTGTGTGTGTGTGGGTGGGTCGGTGTGAATTGGTATGTGGGTCGGTGTAGTGTGTGTTTCTGTGTGTGTATGTGTGTGTGTATGTGGGGTGGGTCGGTGTGAATTGGTATGTGGGTCGGTGTAGTGTGTGTTTCTGTGTGTGTATGTGTGTGTGTATGGGTGTGTGTATGGGTGGGTGGGTTGGTGTGAATTGATATGTGGGTCGGTGTAGCGTGTGTGTGTGTGTGTGTGTGTTTGTGTATGGGTGGGTGGGTTGGTGTGAATTGATATGTGTGTGTGTGTGTGTGTGTGCGTGTGTGTGTGTGTGAATGACTGTGCGTGTGTGTGTGTGTGAATGACTCCCCCATCACCCAAAATCCTTTCCCACTTTGCCCCACCCCAACATTCCCTCTTTCCCTCTCACACATACCCTCACTCCCCCATCACCAAAAATTCTCCTCCCACTTCCCCCCCCACCCCCCTCTCTGTTTGCACTGTCCCGCCTCCTCTGATTGGATGGCAAGCGACAGGGGAGAACAGCTTTGAAGATTACAGTGTGAGGTGAGTCAGGTGAGGTGGAACGAGGGGTGGGTGTGTGTGTTGGGAGTCGTGTGGTGGAAAGGGAAGAGTATAGGTAGGTAGGTAGGTAGGTATAGGCTGGAGTTTGGAGGACTGGCAGAGACTTGGTTGGTTGGCTGGTTGGTTAGTTATGAGGAAAAGAATGTAATAAAAATATTGACTAGAGAGAGAATAGGTGAAGGTTGAAAAAGGGGGAGGAAGTGTAGTAAGAATTGGTTGGTTGGTTGCTTGGCTAGTTGGGAGGAAAAGAACGTAGTAAGAATTGACTAAAAGAGAATATACGTTAAGGTGGAGAAAGGGGGAGGGAAATATTTTGTAGATTAGACAGGAAAAGTTACTGTAGATGACTAAAGATTATAGATTTTGCAAACCTGAAAGAAAGTTGGGAGGAAAAATGTGTAGTAAGAAATGACTAGAGAGAGAATAGGCTAAGGTGGAAGAAGGTGGGGAGGGAAATATTTAGTGGGTTTAGAATGGACAGAATACTAGGGGATGACTAAGATTGTAGCTTTTGTAAGAATGAAAGAAAGGAGGAGGGGAGAGGGCTTGTTGGCAGGAGACTGAGACAAGATGGGATAGAATGCACTGAGAATTGACTGGAGAGAGAGAGAGAGAGGAGAGAGAGAGAGAGAGAGAGGAGAGAGAGAGAGAGAGAGACTGTGGTGGATTGGGTAAGAGGGGAGTTGCATGGGTGGGTGGGAGAGAACAGGAGGGAGGTGTGGGTAAGGGTGTATGCTTGGGAGTAGGAAAGTATAATATATTTGTGGTGGGGAGGAGTAATGAATGACTTATGATCTGTATGATGATTAAAATTTCCTCTCAGTTATATATGTATGGAGCAGTAAGTGAAATTGCGGCTTGCGTTGTACGTAGAGTTGTACGATTGTTCAGCAACTTTATGTATTTATATTAGTTATTTTGTTATTTTTGTTTATATTAGTCATTCCTTTTCCTTTTCTCAACTATTTTTACTTACCCTATCTTTCCATCGTACTTGTTGTCCCTCCTCTCTCGTTCTCACTTTCCTTTTCCATTTCTATTCCTCTTTTACTTTTATTTCCTTCGTGTCTGTTGTCCCTCCTCTCTCTTTATCATTTTCCCTTTCCCTTTCTGTTCCTCTATTGCTTTGTCTTCCCCTCTCTCTCTAATACTTTCCCTTCTCCTTTCTAATTCCTCTTTTGCTTCTATTTCCTTGGTGTTTGTTGTCCCTCCTCTCCCATGCACTATCACTCCCAACTCCCTTCCTAACTTCATTCACTGGG
>JAWZYT010003701.1:65000-67500 GCA_034508575.1 Petrolisthes manimaculis | reverse complement strand
CTTCCTTACCCCACCTCTCACTTCCTCCTATCTTATCCTTGAACTCCTTCCTCTCCCACCACTCACTCACTCTCCTCACTCTCCTCCCTCTCCCACCACTCACTCACTCTCCTCCCTCTCTCCCTCAAACCACTCCCTCTCTCCCTCAAACCACTCCCCACATATTAATTGGGAATAGACAACTACTATTACATAATATTATATACCCGATCGCTCATGTGAAGAATTTAGGGTTTAGAGGTACACTTTGACAGATATATGCTTTTTGATGTACACATTTCAGAACTAAATAAGAAAGCAATGGGAATATTGATGTACAGTACTTACATCAATAGGATAAGTGAGAACTTTGACAAACCCACTCGAAAAATTATAGTGCAGTCTCTAGTCCTTAGTGTAATTAATTATAGTATTAATGTATTGTATGTATGGGGAAATACTAGCAAAACTCTTCTTCATAGTGTGCAGAAAATACAAAATTTTGCTGCAAAAGTGGCAATGGGAGAAGTGAGTAAATATGACCATGTAACACGCATTTTAAAAGAATTGGAATGGCTGGCAGTGAAAGACAAATATAAATGTGATAAATGCACCACTATGTACAAAGCTGTCAATAGAATGTATCCAGAATGGTACATACATTTGTCAACAGTTAGGGAGAATACAGGCAACATACATAACAAGGCAGAATGATAACTTTTATGTACCACGAACTACAACAGACTCCGGCGTTAAGGGGTGAGTATACTTTTGGTACATTACAGTGCCTTGATTCCTCCAAAGTATGCCAGAAAACAGGACCAGATGGACAAAAATAATGGTATCCTGTTGCCTGAAATAGTTTGGAGGAATCATAATCTCCAAAAATGTCAGAACTATACCCTCCCCTTAAGACCACCTCTGTATGTGGACCTATAGAGAGCTTGGAACCAACTGACACATTATATTACTAACTCAGGGAGCCTATAAGGTTTTAAATCTGGGCTTAAAAGGCTAATCTTAATGACACAGGTCTAATTATCTGTATTATTTTAAATGTTCATGTATTGTTACACTATTCGTTTTCCCTTTTATCTATTTAATCTATGTATTGATATTATATTATAGGTTTGCCATTCTTATAATCTCTTGCTTAATTTACTTTGTCAAATGTTCATATCACCCTCCCTCCCTCCCTCCCTCTCCCACCACTCACTCCCTCTCCCACCACTCACTCACTCACTCCCTCCCTCTCCCACCACTCCCTCCCCTCTTAGCTTACCCTCTTTCTTTCCTTCCCACCATCCCTCCCTCACCACATCCTGCCTCCCCCTCTCTCTCTCTCCCCCTCCCCCCCTCAGCTGCATGTCTCTCCACTTCCTCTATGACGCGTGGCTCAGTGGAAGGCGTGTGTCACCATCTTCACTACACACACACACCATCTTCACTAACAACAAGACCTAATCCACCTACACCATCTTCACTAACAACAAGACCTAATCCACCTACACCATCATTCACTACACACACACACACATTATACGAACTACACCAACTTCACTATTACACACACACTATACCAACAACACTACCATCATCACTACACAGTACACACACACCATCTTGACTAATACACACACCATCTTCACTATTACACACACAGCCCAGGAGATATACAAAGAAGTCCTAAAACTGTAGGCCTAATCCTTGTTGTTTATTTGTAGCGTGAACCGAAACACTATTGACAAACAATGTACTAAATAATAGCCTTGATAAATTTAAAGGGTAAATTTTTACAAGTTACCACAACCGGGGCAAACTACCGGGACCTAACCGGGGCAAACTACCGGGACCTAACCGGGGCAAACTACCGGGACCTAACCGGGGCAAACTACCGGGACCTAACCGGGGCAAACTACCGGGACCTAACCGGGGCAAACTACCGGGACCTAACCGGGGCAAACTACCGGGACCTAACCGGGGCAAACTACCGGGACCTAACCGGCATACTTCAGCCTTAACCACAGCATCGAGTTGTTACAGAATTAAAAAGACCTTACCTGACCTACCTAGAAGGGGCCATACTTCGTGACCTAACCTTGACATACTTCGTGACCTAATCTCGTTATCCTCCATTTGAAGAAGAAATGGTATATAGAAAAGTGGTTTGTAATACTGAAACATAAACACTGGTAACAGTAAAATTTTCGAAATCGAGTTGTGGCAACTTGTAAAAATATTCCATTTAAAGTCAAACATTAGATCACTGGTAATTAATTAACAATCTGACCATCATTTAATAATAATTTATAACAATAATATTCAATGAAACTATGTAACGTTACAATTATATGAAGTAGATGACATACCTTTTATTGCGACAACTGCATGGGTCTTCAAATGGGGTATATACACAAACAAACAACAAAACACTTCTTACAAACAAAGGCCATGCACCTATCACCGTCAATCACTCCTGCGTTGTGTACAGGTTTCCACTATATTAATTACCGAGGATAAT